>WBZZ01002542.1:167500-185000 GCA_019918135.1 Paulinella micropora | reverse complement strand
ATACTATATCTGAGGCGTACTGATGCAGCTAATGGCATATCCTCAACGGACATAAGCCTCCAATACCCTTGTTCGAGGTCCTCCACCCCCCCGTGTCAGTCTCTCGCCTGATGATCGGGGCCACCGATGGAGCTCCTGAGGGCAAGACTGCACTAAGCCGAGGTTATTCCGCAGTCCCAGCAACCTCTTGCAAGACGTCACCGAATGTGCAAGTGCATACACCAAGCGCGGTTGCTAGAGCTGCCTCGAAACCCACCCATAACAATCTGGTGTCTGCTGGGTCCTGGGCTATCAACCAGCATATGCGGAGTTTAAGATCTTTTACGCGCGCAACGACCCTCCTCCCCAGCATCTACCACCAAAGGGTTATGAGTTGGCGTCACAGTTTAACGCCTTGAGGCCATTGGGCTGTAATAATAGCAATAATAATAGCAATAATAATAATAATAATAATAATAATAATGATAAATAACAATAATAATAATAATAATAATAATAATAATAATGATAATAATAATAATAATAATAATGATAATGATAATAATGATAATAATAATAATAATGATAATAATAATAATAATAATAATAATAACGATAATGATAATAATAGTAATAAGAATAAGAATAATAATAATAATAATAATAATAATAATAGTGCTTCTCTGTCAATGGCTGATGCATTTCTGCACATGCGCCTCCATCGTCTCACCCGTGAGGGGAGTACGAAGAATTGACGATAAGCTCTAATGACACCCCCGCAAGGGCAGTTCCAACACTTCCAGACGGACCGGTATGTTCAATGAAAATACTGGTCCAGACGGAGCGGTATGTTCAATGAAAATACTGGTGGCACCGACGGGAATCGAACTGGCGACAGGGCCCAGATGGTAGAACTTGACCACTGGGCTATCACGGTGTCCACAATAATAATAATAATAATAATAATAATAATAATAATAGTAATAATAATAGAAATAAATAATAATAATAATAATAATAATAATAATAATAATAATAATAATAATAATGAGGGAAGAGTGACTCTAACCATCCCTGAATAGCTACCCGCCCGGCGTGTCGAATACCTTGCAGGGAATCAACTGCAAATTATTGATGTTCCCTATGAAAGAGTTCCACAAGACTGAGTATAAGTCGAATGGAGGTACTCAAGGGGGGTAGCAGACATTTCATGCGGTCTGCCAGCGCATGAGGACGTTTTGCGGTAAGTGTCTGGGACGCCTCGAAATCCGTCACCACCCCTAGATCTCGGAATGTATATACCCCTTTGACCCCACGTGGTGTATGTCTTATAACACAACAACATAGCCTCGGAACCAGTGGGAGAGGCCCAACCACCTCCTCTTCCCGTGGGGTGCACAGTATAATAATAATAATAATAATAATAATAATAATAATAATAATAATAATAATAATAATAATGTATCTCCTGCCAATTGCTGAGCCAAAAGGCCATGTGCATCCAGTCCTCCATTCCATAAGGAAAGTCTCCACACCAATCGGTGGAATAAAGGAAGTGACGGCATAGAACATTACTCTAGGAGCTTTATACCAATCAGCCCATTGAAAAGGACCAATGGCCTATGTACTCCCTGAATAATAATAATAATAATAATAATAATAATAATAATAATAGTAATAACAGATAATATAACTAGGGGCTGCGCCAACACCTGAAAGGATGGTTTGCGGTGCGCAAAACCGCACCAACCCCCCCCCCCCCCCCCCCCCTCTTTGCAAGGTCGCTTTTCCTCTCATTCTCACACGCACAACTTTTACCGCCTTGGAGCAATCTCATCCATTCATTTTGGCACTACTTTGTCAGTACATTCGAATTTCCTGATTTCAACTATATCCCTAAAAAGAGCTCGTGACAAGCTTGAGAAAACATAAAGAATCAGCCTCTAAGCCCCTCTGGCACAACTCTTAGAGCCTTGGAGCGTTCTCCGCCATTCATTTTGGCACTATTTTGCCAGAATCTTCGTAAATATCTTTTTCAACTGGTTTCACTACCTAGAGCGTCCCGAGGTTGTGAAAACAAAAAATTCAGCCTCTCAACCCTTCTGGAACAACTTTGGGAGCCTTGCAGCATTCTCAGCCATTCATTTTGGTGCCGGCAAATTTGCTTCGGGTACGTACAATTGCGGGGCTGGGTTCCCGGGAGGAGGGCCCCTGACCACCCCTTTCCACAGTCGAAGGGTACGTTCAATTGCCGGAAGTAACCGGCATCAACCCTGCTGGCACAACTCTTAGAGCCTTGGAACATTCTCAGCCATTCATTTTGGTGCCGGTTAATTCATCGTGGGGTACGTACAAATGCTGGGCCCCGGGGGCGCCTCCCCCTTCCCCGTCGACAGGGTACGTTCAATTGCCGGATGTACCGGCAAGTCCTCCCCCCCCCCCCCCCCTAAAAAAAAAAAAAAAAAAAAAAAAAAAAAAAAAAAAAAAAAAAAAAAACAACAACAAAAAAAAAAAGAAATAAAGAAGGAACTTTGGCATTTAGGACACTCCCCTAACGGAAATATTGCGTGAATTCCAAAAAAGTTATACCAGCATCAACATCGAGTCTGGGGCTAGCCACCCTGTCGATACGAGCTCCCAACTCCTCTCCTGGTTCCCACAAACCATGTTTTATTCCGACAGGGTTGCAGAAACGGGGCTAACAAACAAGGAATTTTGGCATTCAGGACACTCCCCTAACGCAAATATTTGCGTGAATTCCAAGAAAACTATATCATCATCAATAATAATAATAATAATAATAATAATAATAATAATAATAATAATAATAATAATAATAATAGTGCTTCTCTGTCAATGGCTGATGCATTTCTGCACATGCGCCTCCATCGTCTCACCCGTGAGGGGAGTACGAAGAATTGACGATAAGCTCTAATGACACCCCCGCAAGGGCAGTTCCAACACTTCCAGACGGGCCGGTATGTTCAATGAAAATACTGGTCCAGAAATAGACCGGTATGTTCAATGAAAATACTGGTGGCACCGACGGGAATCGAACTGGCGACAGGGCCCAGATGGTAGAACTTGACCACTGGGCTATCACGGTGTCCATAATAATAATAATAATAATAATAGTGCTTCTCTGTCAATGGCTGATGCATTTCTGCACATGCGCCTCCATCGTCTCACCCGTGAGGGGAGTACGAAGAATTGACGATAAGCTCTAATGACACCCCCGCAAGGGCAGTTCCAACACTTCCAGACGGGCCGGTATGTTCAATGAAAATACTGGTCCAGACGGATCGGTATGTTCAATGAAAATACTGGTCCAGACGGATCGGTATGTTCAATGAAAATACTGGTGGCACCGACGGGAATCGAACTGGCGACAGGGCCCAGATGGTAGAACTTGACCACTGGGCTATCACGGTGTCCAAATAATAATAATAATAATAATAATAATAGTGCTTCTCTGTCAATGGCTGATGCATTTCTGCACATGCGCCTCCATCGTCTCACCCGTGAGGGGAGTACGAAGAATTGACGATAAGCTCTAATGACACCCCCGCAAGGGCAGTTCCAACACTTCCAGACGGGCCGGTATGTTCAATGAAAATACTGGTCCAGACGGATCGGTATGTTCAATGAAAATACTGGTGGCACCGACGGGAATCGAACTGGCGACAGGGCCCAGATGGTAGAACTTGACCACTGGGCTATCACGGTGTCCAATAATAATAATAATAATAATAATAATATAATAATAATAATAATAACTGGGGGCTGCGCCAACACCCTGAAAGGATGGTTCACCGGTGCGCTTCGCGCACCAAAGCCCGCCAGCCCCACTTCTTATCACTTTTTGGAGGGCCCCCCGGACCCCCCCACCCCCCGCCCCCCCTCCCCTCCCGCCCCCCTTTCCCTTCGACAGGGTACGTTGAATTGCCGGAGGTGCCGCAAAGGGCGCCTGGTGGCAAAAAACCTCAACTTTCAGGTGTGGGTGCCACCCGCGACCAGAACGGGTACGTACAATCGCAGGGCTCCCCCGGACCCCCCCCCCTTCCCCTTCGACAGGGTACGTTGAATTGCCGGAGGTGCCGCAAAGGGCGCCTGATGGCAAAAAAACCTCAATTTTCAGGTGTGGGTGCCACCCGCGACCAGAAGGAGTACGTACAATCACAGGGATGGGGTTCCCGGGGGGAGGGTCCCCCGGACCCCCCCTGCCCCGTCGACTGGGTACGTTCAATTGCCGGAGGCACCGGCAAGTACTCCCAAAAAACAAGGAAAGTATGCATTCAGGACACTCCCCTAACGCAAATATTTGCGTGAATTCCAAAAAAACCATACCAGCATCAAGATCGAGTCTGGAGCTAACCACCCTGCCAATATGAGCTCCCAACTCCTCCTCGTTCCCACAACCATGATTTATTCCGACGAGGGTGCAGAAAATAGGCTAAAAAAACAAGGAATTTTCGCATTCAGGACACTCCCCTAACGCAAATATTTGCGTGAATTCCAAAGAAATTATATCAGCATCAAGATCAAGTCTGGGGCTAGCCACCCTGTCAATATGAGCTCCCAACTCCTCGTTGTATACACAAACCATGATTTATTCCGGGGGTGCGAAAAAAACAAGGAATTTTGGCATTCAGGACACTCCCCTAACGCAAATACTTGCGTGAATTCCAAAAAATTATATCAGCATCGACATCGAGTCTGGGGCTAACCACCCTGCAAATATGAGCTCGGAACTCCTCCTCGTTCCCACAAACCATGATTTATTCCGACAGGGGTGCCGATTTGGGGGGGGTGGGGGGGGGGGTGGGGTACACAATTTTCATTTCCCCCCTTCCCCAAAACCCCCCACCCCCTTCACTAACAACACCTTCAGGGATAATAATAATAATAATAATACTAATAATAGTGCTTCTCTGTCAATGGCTGATGCAAATCTGCACATGCGCCTCCATCGTCTCACCCGTGAGGGGAGTACGAAGAATTGACGATAGGCTCTAATGACACCCCCGCACGGGCAGTTCCAACACTTCCAGACGGACCGGTATGTTCAATGAAAATACTGGTGGCACCGACGGGAATCGAACTGGCGATAGGGCCCAGATGGTAGAACTTGACCACTGGGCTATCACGGTGTCCATAAATACTACTACTACTACTACTACTACTAATAATAATAATAATAATAATAATAATAATAATAATAATAACTAGGGGCTGCGCCAACACCTGAAAGGATGGTTTACCGGTTCGCTTCGCGCACCAAACCCCGCCAGCCCCACTTTTTATCACTTTTTGGAGGGCCCCCCGGACCCCCCGGACCCCCCCCCCCCCCCCCCTCTCGCCCCCTTTCCCTTCGACAGGGTACGTTGAATTGCCGGGGGTGCCGCAAAGGGCGCCTGGTGGCAAAAAACCTCAACTTTCAGGTGTGGGTGCCACCCGCGACCAGAACGGGTACATACAATCGCAGGGCTCCCCCGGACCCCCCCTTTCCCTTCGACAGGGTACGTTGAATTGCCGGAGGTGCCGCAAAGGGCGCCTGGTGGCAAAAAAACCTCAATTTTCAAATTGGGTGCCACCCGCGACCAGAACGGGTACGTACAATCACAGGGCTTGGGTTCCCGGGGGAGAGCCCCCCGGACCCCCCCTTTCCCTTCGACAGGGTACGTTGAATTGCCGGAGGTGCCGCAAAGGGCGCCTGGTGTGGGTGCCAACCGCGACTAAAACGGGTACATACATTCGCATGGCTCCCCCGGACCCTCCCTTTCCCTTCGACAGGGTACGTTGAATTGCCGGAGGTGCCGCAAAGGGCGCCCGGTGGCAAAAAACCTCAATTTTCAGGTGTGGGTGCCACCAGCGACCAGAACGGGTACGTACAATCACAGGGATGGGGTCCCGGGGGGAGGGTCCCCCGGACCCCCCCCCCTTTCTCTTCGACAGGGTACGTTGAATTGCCGGAGGTGCCGTAAAGGGGGCCTGGTGGCAAAAAACCTCAACTTTCAGGTGTGGGTGCCACCCGCGACCAGACCGGGTACGTACAATCACAGGGCTGGGGTTCCCGGGGGAAGGGCCCCCCGGAACCCCCTGCCCCGTCGACAGGGTACGTTCAATTGCCGGAGGCACCGGCAAGTACACCCAAAAAACAAGGAAATTTGGCATTCAGGACACTCCCTAACGCAAATATTTGCGTGAATTCAAAAAAA
This sequence comes from Paulinella micropora, assembly GCA_019918135.1. Classification (NCBI taxonomy): domain Eukaryota; phylum Cercozoa; class Imbricatea; order Euglyphida; family Paulinellidae; genus Paulinella; species Paulinella micropora. The sequence continues at coordinate 178,803 of WBZZ01002542.1, read as the reverse complement.
TTATACCAGCATCAAGATCGAGTCTGGGGCTAACCACCCTGCCAATATGAGATCCCAACTCCACCTGGTTCCCACAAACCATGATTTATAGGGATGGGGGGTGCAAAAAAAGGCCAAAAAAACAAGGAATTTTGGCATTCAGACACTCCCGTAACGCAAATATTTGCGTGAATTCAAAAAAAATTATACCAGCATCAAGATCGAGTCTGGGGCTAGGCAGCCTGCCAATATGAGCTCCCAACTCCTCCTGGTTCCCACAAAACATAATTTATTCCGACAGGGGTGCCGAAATGGGGTGGGTGGGTGGGGGGGGGGGGTACACAATTTTCATTTTCCCCCTCCCCCCAAACCCCCCACCCCTTGACCAACACCTTTCAGGGATAATAATAATAGTGATAATAACAGGGACTGCGCCAAAACCTGAAAGGATGGTTTGCGGTGCCGCCCCCCCCCCCCCCTTCGCTTCGCTGGGGGGAAAAATCCGAAGCCATGGTCACCAAAGCCATTGCTTAGGTGACCATGGCTTCGGCGAGTAAAATTGCCGGGCTGGGTACATACAGACGCCGAAAGCCATGGCTTCGGTGACCATGGCTTCGGTGACCATGGCTACGGTGACCATGGCTACGGTGACCATGGCTACGGTGACCGCTTCGGTGACTATGGCTTCGGTGAGTACGTAAAATTGCAAGGCTGGTTTCGTTCAATTGCCGAAAGCCACGGCTTCGGTGACCATGGCTTGGTGACCAAGGCTTCGGTGAGTACGTACAATAGCCGGGGCAGGGTACGTACAATGGCCGACCCCCCTTTCCCCTTCGACAGGGTACGTTCAGTTGCCGGAGGTACCAGCCATGGCTTCGGTGAACGTGGCTTCGGTGAGGACGTACAATTATCGGACCGGGTTCCCGGGGGGAAGGGCCCCCCGGACCCCTCCCCCCCTCCCCGTCGACAGGGTACGTTAATTTGCCGGAGGTACCGGCAAGTACTGCGAAAAACAAGGAGTTTTGGCATTCAGGACTCCCCTAACGCAAATATTTTCGTGAATTTCAAATACATTATGTCAGTATCAACATCGAGTCTGGGGCTAGCCACCCTGCAAATACGAGCTCCCAACTCCTCCTGGTTCCCACAAACCATGATTTATGGGGACAGGGGGTGCAGAAAATAGACCAAAAAAACAAGGAATTTTCGCATTCAGACACTCCCCTAACGCAAATATTTGCGCGAATTCCAAAACAATTATACCAGCATCAACATCGAGTCTGGGGCTAGCCACCTGCAAATATGAGCTCCCAACTCCTCCTGGTTCCCACAAACCATGATTTATGGGGACAGGGGTGCCGAAAAGGTGTATGTGTGTGTGTGTGTGTGGGGGGGGGGGGGGAAACTCAATTTCCAATTTGCCCTTCCCCCAAACCCCCCACCCCCTACTCCCAACACCTTTCAAGGATAAGCATAATGATAGTTTTGATGCAACCTGTTGGTTTTCTAGCAGGAAGCGCGAGTCCCCCCCTGCTTCCTGAGGCAGAGCGCACACCACCTGGGCCACACACAACATGCCAGTTTGGGGGTTGTCTGTCTGTCTGTCTGTACTTTCTGGTCGGTGTGGCTTGCTGACTGGTTCAGTGTGCATTTTTATGTCTGCATGCATGTATGCCAGAGTGAGGGGGTGGGGGTGGGGAGTGGGGGGTGGGGTGTGTGTGTATGTGGGGGGGGGGGGGTTGGGAATGTTACCTCCCGCAGTTGGTTATCAGTGCTGCTTTTGACAGGTGGAGGACCATCGGTAGCTACACACACATACATATTGTGATTCATTTTGAAAAGTTATGGTTCTTATCATGATGATCATGATAATCATTATGAATGATTGAATGGAGGAATGAATCATGAGAAATGTTTTTATTATTATTACTGTTACTGTTATTATTATTATTACTACTATTATTATTATTATTATTATTATTATTATTATTATTATTATTATTATTATTATTATTATTATTATTGTCATTATTATGGACACCGTGATAGCCCAGTGGTCAAGTTCTACCATCTGGGCCCTGTCGCCAGTTCGATTCCCGTCGGTGCCACCAGTATTTTCATTGAACATACCGGTCCATCTGGAAGTGTTGGAACTGCCCGTGCGGGGGTGTCATTAGAGCCTATCGTCAACTCTTCGTACTCCCCTCACGGGTGAGACGATGGAGGCGCATGTGCAGATTTGCATCAGCCATTGACAGAGAAGCACTATTGTCATTATTATTATTATTATTATTATTATTATTATTATTATTATTATTATCCCTGAAAGGTGTTGGTCAAGGGGGTGGGAGGTTTGGGGGGAGGGGGATAATGAAAATTGTGTACCCCGCCCCCCCCCCCCCCCCCACCATTTCCGCACCTCTGTCGGAATAAATCATGGTTTGTGGGAACGAGGAGGAGTTGGGAGCTCATATTTGCAGGGTGGCTAGCCCCAGACTCGATGTTGATGCTGATATGATGCTTTTGGAATTCACGCAAATATTTGCGTTAGGGCAGTGTCCTGAATGCCAAAAAATCCTTGTTTTTTTTCGCACCCCAATTGGAATAAATCATGGTTTGTGTGAACCAGGAGGAGTTGGGAGCTCATATTGACAGGGTGGTTAGCCCCAGACTTGATCTTGATGCTGATATAATTTCTTTGGAATTCACGCAAATATTTGCGTTAGGGGAGTGTCCTGAATGCGAAACTTCCTTGTTTTTTTAGCCTATTTTCTGCACCCTCGTCGATTGAACGTACCCTGTCGACGGGGCAGGGGGGGTCCGGGGGGCCCTCCGAGAACCCCAGCCCTGTGATTGTACGTACCCGTTCTGGTCGCGCGTGGCACCCACACCTGAAAATTGAGGTTTTTTGCCACCAGGCGCCCTTTGCGGCACCTCCGGCAATTCAACGTACCCTGTCGAAGGGGAAGGGGGTCCGGGGGAGCCCTGCGATTGTACGTACCCGTTCTGGTCGCGGGTGGCACCCACACCTGAAAATTGAGGTTTTTTTGCCACCAGGCGCCCTTTGCGGCACTTCCGGCAATTCAACGTACCCTGTCGAAGGGCAAGGGGGCGGGGGGGGGGGGGGGGGGGGGGTGGGTCCGGGGGCACCTCCAAAAAGTGCTAAGAAGTGGGGCTGGCGGGGTTTGGTGCGCGAAGCGCACCGGTGAACCATCCTTTCAGGTGTTGGCGCAGCCCCTAATCATTATTATTATTATTATTATTATTATTATTATTATTATTATTATTCCCGATGAAAAAACCTAGTCACACTTGCTAAACAGAGTTCCAGCCCAATGGCCTCAAGGCGTTAAACTGTGACGCCAACTCATAACCCTTTGGTGGTAGATGCTGGGGAGGAGGGTCGTTGCGCGCGTAAAAGATCTTAAACTCCGCATATGCTGGTTGATAGCCCAGGACCCAGCAGACACCAGATTGTTATGGGTGGGGTTTCGAGGCAGCTCTAGCAACCGCGCTTGGTGTATGCACTTGCACATTCGGTGACGTCTTGCAAGAGGTTGCTGGGACTGCGGAATAACCTCGGCTTAGTGCAGTCTTTGCCCTCAGGAGCTCCATCGGTGGCCCCGATCATCAGGCGAGAGACTGACACGGGGGGGTGGAGGACCTCGAACAAGGGTATTGGAGGCTTATGTCCGTTGAGGATATGCCATTAGCTGCATCAGTACGGCTCAGATATAGTACTATTATTATTATTATTATTATTACTATTATTATTATTTTGGGGGGCACCAATACATGGTTGGGTGTCACCGCCACACGGCGGGGTTGGGCCGTTGGCAGCTTGTTATGAGGGGTACATAATCAGTGCTCCACTGATTCATGAGACGGAAACTTTTACTGAGAGAAGCTCTCTCACCACGCTCACGGCTCTTGGCTCGGGGTGGCCTCTGGTATCACTCGGGGTGAGTGCGGGGGGTGGGGGTTATCTGAGGGAGGGGGTTGGGCTCAGTGGGTCACTGGACAGGTTGGTTAACTAAACTACTGTCGGTATGAGTGGGTATGAAGGCGACAGGCCCCACACATTTCCACAAGCCTTGAAATCACTCAACTGCCACAGTAGCGACTGCCTGGACGCGGGGCTCCTGACTCACCCTCTCTCCCAGAACCCCTCGTGCTCACTTTGCGGATGCCATGGGGATGCTCTGGCGGAGGGTCGGGACGTGTTGGGTGCATGTGACCGGGCCTGTCACTTAGTGTTCTCGGTAGATGACTCTTTTGTAGCTTCTATCGGACGCAGGGTGACTTGCCACGACACCTCAATGATGCATAGTACGTCACGTCTCTGGCCTGGTTACGGGGGCGGGTAACTGAGGCGGGTTCCTGAAGGCTGGTTACGGAAGCTATGTTATTGTTGTTGGGTTCCTGGCTGCTATGTTATTGTTGTTGGGTTCCTGGCTGCTATGTTATTGTTGTTGGGTTCCTGGCGTACATGTTTATGCTTTTTTAAGGGTTGAGCTTTAAATAACCCCACTCGGGTCTTCTTTTATCGAGCTCACCACTCGGTGGATGGAGGCCTGGGGTAGACTTATACGATGTTTTTGATGCTAGGTTCCGTCTCCAGGGATTCGACTGGCATCGCTGCTTTGCCTCACCGCACTGCCTCACCCACACATCCACGCTGGCACACTGTTTCTCCTCTTGCTCTTGTACCTATGTCGCACACAGCTATGAGCTCACGCCGATGAGTGGTTGTGACGAGGTGCACCCAGCTGGATTGCGGGCGAGCCACAGCGGCCTCGCTCTCGCTCGCTCGCTCTCTCTCTCTCTCTCTCTCTCTCTCTCTCTCTCTCTCTCTCTCTCTCTCTCTCTCTCTCTCTCTCTCTCTCTCTTTTTTTTTTTTTTTTTTTTTTTTTTTGTTTTTTTTTTTTTTTTTGTTGCTTTGCTTTGCTTTGCTTTGGGCGAGGCGGCCTAGCTTTCACATGGGCGGGCTGAGCCTATGAGGGGCGCATGATAAGCGTTCCATTGATTTATGAGACGGGTCCCAATTACTGAGAGTACCTCATGTGAGTTGCTCATCATACTCATGGCTCTTGGCTCGGGGTGGCCTCTGGAATCACAAGGGGTGGGCACTGGGGGAGGGGGTTGTGTTCAGAGGGTCACCGCGAAGGATGGTCAACCAAACTACTGTCGGTCGGAGTTTGTACGAAGGCGAGAGGCCCTACACCTTACCACAAGCCTTGAAACGACTAAATGACCAAAGTAACGACGGACCGGAGCGGGGCTCCTGGCTCACCCTCTCTCTCAGCACTCTTCGTGCTCATCCTGCGGATGCCATGGGGTTGCTCTGGCGGAGGGTTATGGGGTGGTGGGTACACGTGCACGGGCCTGTCACTCTGTGCTCTCGGTAGATGACTCACTTGCAGCGTTTATCGGACACAGGGTGGTTTGCCACGACACCTACCTCGATGATGCACAGCGGGTCCTGCCTCGTGCCTGGTTACGGATGCAGGTGAGTGTTTGTGTGTATTCCTATACATACGTACACGTATGCTTTTTAAGGGTTGAGCTTTAAATAACCCCACCTGGGTCCTCATTTATCGAGTTTACAACTCGATCAATGCGGCGGGGTCCCATACCACTTATGTCAGGTTCTTATGCGAAGAGCGCGGCCGCTAGTGCTGGCCCTATGGGTCAAGGCGGTAATCCTTCAGGTTTAGACGTTCCCCATGGGAGTGCGCCTGCGGGTGGCGATGGCTACTCGGCCGGGGTGGGGTGGTCGAGTGCTCGCGTACCTGACGGGCAACCTGAATCACGTAGAGCCAGCAATCCTGCTGCATCTCGATCACCCTCCCCAACCTCGGAAGAGAAGTCACGTCCGGAAAGGTCGTGGCAAGCGGTACCGCCACCGAGGAAGTGGCGGAGGAAGGTACGAAATGAGCTGGATAAGAGATGTTGCATAGTATGGGGGCTATCGCATGTCTCTCAGACAGTGGTCATGGCGCGAGAGCTCCGAATTCTCGGTCTCGGGGAAGTCGAGGTGGAATTCGCGGGCAGAGGTAGCGGGCGGCATTTGCGGATTAAATGTGCGTCTTGTGAGGAGGCGGAGAAGATGGTGCGGCTGCTGCGGGAGCGTAAGTTCTTCACGGGAAAGGTTCACGTTGCGACGGGTAGGACTTTCCGGGAAAGAGAGAAGCAGCGGGCTGCACGGGGGGGTGCCCAGTATGTAGAGATGCAGAGGGAGCTTCGCAAGCAGGGGTTTGGCTACTGGGTGCTCGACGTGGAAGTCGACGAGCCCCAGGGCGAAGCCTCAAGCGGTGAATCTCCCTTGGCGGAGTGGGGCGGGATGCGGGAGCTGGAGGAGCTGGGGCGGAGGGTGCAGGATGGGCCGTGGAGGGTGGCGGAGGGCTCCAGGCGGGCTCAACCGAAGCGCAGGCATCGGCATCAGCTTCGTTCTTCCCAATTTGTGAAAGGCTTCCCACTGAGGGTGGCCTCACATAATTGGCAAGGCAAAGTGGGTGCGGATAGCCCAGGCTTTGGGGAATGGCCGGAGCACTACAAGGAGCGAGGCTGGGTGATCGTCGGAGTCCAGGAGCACAACCTATCGTCGCAGAAGGTGGAGAAGCTCCAAGTCGACGGCTTCGCAGTCCTCGGCAAAGCGGCTGCAACTGGTGCGGGCTCGCGTCTCTTGGGGGGAGTCTTGACGTTGGTGGCCAACTATCTGGCACCGTGCGCTACCATTCTACAGGCGCCTGTTCCACACCCACAGCAATTGTGGGTGAGGCTGTCGTCTGGGAGAGCGCGACGGCGTCGGATGTGTTCGTCGGCAACGGCTACTTCCCCCAAGAAAATCAAGGAGAGGAATCTATTGCAGCCTATGAGGCGTGGCAGGCGGCCGTCTCCTACTTCGCCACCAAAGGTCATGTGGTTACGGTTGGTGATGCTAATGCTAAGCTGGGGCCCGCCAGAATAGCGCGGGAGGAGGGAGTGGTGGGCCCCTTTGGCGAGATAGATGAGAGGGGTAGAGGGGTTAGGAGTGAGAATGGTGAGTTGCTGGCTGCGATGCTTGTTGCCACGGGGTTGCGCAATCTCAGTGGGTTTTCGCAACCACGAGGGGACAAATATTGGTGGTCTAGGCAGGAAAATGTAGGTGGACGAAGGCATCTGCTGGATTACATCTGCGTCTCTTCCGAGCTGGCGGAGGAGGCGAGCTTCGGCGTCGACGAGGTAGACCTTGATACCGACCACAAAGCTGTGTGGGCGGAACTGGTCTGGGGGGGACAGCCACCCCCCAAAAAGCAGGTAAAGAGGTACAAAGCATTCAAGGCAGAGCGCTTGATAGGCAGGGTAGTTGAGGGTAAGGAGAGTGAGCTGTCTAAGCTTAGGTTGAAGTACGACGAGACCTTTGCAGCTGGTATATCGGGGCTGTTGCCAGATGGCCTCCCAGATCTATCAGCAGTGGAGGACCCGGATGAGCTTCAGCAGGAGGTAGATAGGGTCGCTAGCTTAGTGGTCCGAGCTTTCACGGGCGCAGCCGCGAAGGTCTTGGGAGTTCGGGTGATTAGGCCAGGGTTTACTAATGCATGGTTTGATGAGAGTCTTAGGGAAGCGATTGCGCGACGGAGAGAGGCATACGGCCTCTGGCGAAGGAATGAGGCCAACCGAGAGGCCTGGCAAAGATATAAAGAAGCGAGGAAGGCGGTCAGAAGGTTATGCAAGGAGAAGAAGGAGCAAGCGTGGAAGCGGGTCCAGAATGACACCGCTGCCAACTTCAGGAGCGCTACCATGGCCACGTACTGGAAGCTGTCAAAGCGTTTGGGCGGGGTTCGGCGGTCCAAAGCTTCTGCTCCTGTTCGGAAGCCCGATGGCACTCTGGCATGCACACTCCGGGAAAAACTACAAGAATGGGAAGAATACCGCCGACGTATGGTGGTCCCCAAAGAAAACCAGTTTTTGGAGGATGCATGTGTAGAGGAAGTCGGTTCCGATGAGGAAGCAGCGCGGATTGAGCCCGAGCGGAAGGCCCGCGAAACCTTCCAGTATAACGACAACCTGCGCGACCAATATGAGGCCATGGCGCAAGCCGAGGAGATCCGGACTGAGACGGGCCCGCTGGACTATGATTACACCGAGAAGGAAGTGGAGCTCTGCCAGGAAAATCTCCAGAATCACAAAGCGTGCTCACCGGATAAGATCAAGAACGAGATGCTCAAGTACGGAGGCACGCGGATTGTGAGCTTTCTGGTGCGCTTCTTCAACTGGTTGAAATCGTGCGAATACACCCCCAGCGACTGGGGCAAAGCGATTATCGTCAACATCCCAAAAGGAGGCGACCCAACCGATCCGGAAAATTGGAGAGACATCGCGATTCTGAGCTGTCTGGGTAAGATGTATCTGTCCCTTATGGCGGCGAGGCTTACGGCTTTCATCGATCAGCCGGGCAGGCTGCGCCCAGAGCAGGGTGGGTTCCGGCCAAAACGTAGTACGGGGGACCAGATTTTTGTCCTTAAGGAGCGTCTGCGCCTTAGACAACAAGCTGGCCTCCGTTCTTTCGTTTTGTTCGTGGATCTGAGAAAGGCATTCCCTACGGTTTGGCGGGCCGGGTTGTTTCAGAGGCTAACCCAGATGGGGGTACAGGGCAAGTTCTATCGCATTCTGCGGCGTTTTTACCGAAGAACGTCATCGCGAGTGCTAGTCGATGGCGAACTCACTGGTGAAGTGCTGGAAGAGATGGGAGTTCAGCAAGGGTCGCCGTTGTCACCGTCGCTGTTCAACGTCTTCATGGATGAGCTAACGGTCCGAATCGCGAAAGAGTTGGAGATCGAGGACCTCAACCGCATCGAAGACATACGGACACTTGGCGTGCCCGTATATCGGCATGACTTCCGTCGTGCCCGATTTCAGGTTGATTTCAAGCCGATAGTCCTCCACGAATGTCGCCACGACATTTACAATCTGTTGAAGCTCCGTGACACTATGCGCAATTACCGCAACGTCGTCGGCGTAAAGCAGGCAAAAAAGTCGCCCCCATGCGTGAGGTTCCGGGGCAAGGTTCTCAACGTCACCGACCACTACAAATACCTGGGAGTTCTGCTCACGGACACCCTCTCCGATAAACCGCAAGCGAAGCGGGCGGCGGAAATCACTGTAGCGGGAACGGCTGCCTACTACCCCCTCTGGATTGCCCACGAAGTTCCAGCGCGTCTTCGGCTGATGAATTGGCAGCAAATGGTTGGCGCAAAGTTGCTTTACGCATCGGCTTTTTGGGATCTGCCGGGCGCCAACAAGCTGAGTAAGCTGGAGGGCGCGTTGGTAGCGCCCCTGCGGGTCATCTTGGTTGTTGGTACGCGCACAAGCGGCTGCATCACCAGGGGTTTAGGCCGCACGCCGAGTTTTAGCATCCTTGCCAAGGCGGCCCGGCTTCGGTTCCTAGGGCGCATCGAGTTACTGGGCAACACAGCGCTAACACGCAGGCTTTACAACACGGGTCGGTGCAAATGGAAGGAAGATACGGAAAATTTGAACTTAGCAGATCACAGGCTGCGGGAGGGCTTGGATGCGCTCAAGCGGGTCGTGAACGAAGATGGCACGGTAGATGATAAGGACTGGCGGGCCGCTCTGGCGAACTGGAACGAGGTGGTAAAGCAATGGTCTGTCCGGCAGGAAGTAGCTGGCTGGGAGCGGCAGGCTAAGCCCTCTGATGGGCTTAGGGTGCTGCTTAGCCAGATGTCTTCCCGCTCTGCTTTCCCACGTTGGCGGGCGCTGGAGGGGGGAAGTCACAACCTTATCAGGAGGCGATTGTTGAGCTGCAACAATCGCCTTCGCCTCTACCGATCCAAATTTGGCTCATGCTTGCCGGACTGCTCAAGCTGTTTCGCCTTGTGTGGCACTGAGGTTAACGAGTCGTTACGTCACTTCCTGCTGCATTGCCCAACGTTTGCGAGCTCTCGTGAGGCACTGTTTAAGTTTATCGATGAGGCGCAAGCCCGGCAGCCCCTCATGCTGAATCGAGGAGGGCTTTATCACAGGGAACTGCGGGAGGCGGAGGAGGAGATGAGGCTCTTCAAAGAGGAATGGCTGAAGGGGGAGGATGAAAAGATGGCGGCGATGCTCGGCGTTTTGTTTATCCCTGTCCCAGAAGAGGTGGAAGAGGAGTTAGGAAGGTTTGTTGCCACCATCTGGAAGGAGTGGGAGGAGTTGGAGGCGCAGATCAGGGAGGCAGAGGGGGCGGAGGAGGAGGAGGAGGTGATCGACCTCACGGTCGTTCAGGAGGTGGGTAGAAGGAGGGGAAGGCCTAGTCAGGTAGAATGTCTGGCTAGATCTGTTGTAGGTGGAGGTCAGCGCAGCGTCGCGGACTTCTTCTCGGCAGATAACTCCTCTCACTCCTTGCACCCACTTGCACATGCACAGCACGCTCATTTGCACATTGCACTGCCAGTCGAGTCTTTGGAGCGGAGCCGCGTCACCGAACGGTCCCGTGCTACCAATGGAGGCACATGTCCGACAGGATCAAAGGCCAATTGACTGATAAGTCTATTATTATTATTATTATTATTATTATTATTATTATTATTATTATTATTATTATTATTATTAGGGAGTACATAGGCCATCGGTCCTTTCCATGGGCTGATTGGTATAAAGCTCCTAGAGTAATGTTCTATGCCGTCACTTCCTTTATTCCACCGATTGGTGTGGAGACTTTCCTTATGGAATGGAGGACTGGATGCACATGGCCTTTTGGCTCAGCAATTGGCAGGAGATACACTATTATTATTATTATTATTATTATTATTATTATTATTATTATTACCTGATGATAAAAACTTAGTCACGCTTGTTTATCAGAGCTCCAGCCCAATGGCCTTACGGCGTTAAACTGTGATGCCAACTCAAAACCATTTGGTGGAAGATGCTGGGGAGGAGGGTCGTTGGGCGCCTGTCGAAGATCTTAAACTCCGCTATGCCGGTTGATAGCCCGTGGACCCAGCGGATACCAACTTGTTATGGGTGGGGTTTTGAGGTAGTTCTAGCAACCATGCTTGGTGTACGCACTTGCACATGCGGCAACGTTTTGCAAGAGGTTGTTGGGACTGCGGAATAACCTCGGCTTAGTGTAGTCTTGCCCTCAGGAGCTCCATCGGTGGCCCCTATAATCAGTCGAGAGACTGACTAGGTGGGGATGGAGCACCTCGAACAAGGGCATGGAGGCTCATGTCCGGAAACGGATCGTGCCATCAGCTGCATCAGTATGCCTTAGAGGAAGTATATTATTATTATTATTATTATTCAGCCCAATGGCCTCAAGGCGTTAAACTGTGACGCCA
>WBZZ01002542.1:155000-157500 GCA_019918135.1 Paulinella micropora | reverse complement strand
GAAAGAAGAGGAGGAAGAGGAAGAAGAAGAAGAAAATCAATAAAAGTAATAGTAATAATAATAATAATAATAATAATAATAATAATAATAATAATAATAGTGCTTCTCTGTCAATGGCTGATGCAAATCTGCACATGCGCCTCCATCGTCTCACCCGTGAGGGGAGTACGAAGAATTGACGATAGGCTCTAATGACACCCCCGCAAGGGCAGTTCCAACACTTCCAGACGGACCGGTATGTTCAATGAAAATACTGGTGGCACCGACGGGAAATAATAATAATAATAATATAATAATAATAATAATAATAATAATAATAATAATAGTAATAATAAATAATAATGATAATAATAATAATAATAATAATAATAATAATAATAATAATAATAATAATAGTGCTTCTCTGTCACTGGCTGATGCAAATCTGCACATGCGCCTCCATCGTCTCACCCGTGAGGGGAGTACGAAGAATTGACGATAGGCTCTAATGACACCCCCGCACGGGCAGTTCCAACACTTCCAGACGGACCGGTATGTTCAATGAAAATACTGGTGGCACCGACGGGAATCGAACTGGCGACAGGGCCCAGATGGTAGAACTTGACCACTGGGCTATCACGGTGTCCAATAATAATAATAATAATAATAATAATAATAATAATAATAATAATAATAATAATAATAATAATAATAATAATAATAATAATAAAATAATAATAGTGCATACATATATACATATATACATACATACACACATGCAGAGCAAGAGTACAGGCTAACCTGCTGCCGCCTACATGCATACATACATGCAAAAATACATACATGCATACATACATACATACATACATACATACATGCATGCGTGCATACATACATACATACATACATTAATTATTCTCTGTCAATGGCGAATGCATTTCTGCACATGTGCCTCCATCGTCTCACCCGCGAGGGGAGTACGAAGATTTGACAATAGGCTCTACTGACACCCCCGCAAGGCAGCTCCAAGCCTTCCAGACAGACCAATACTTTCAAAGAAAATATCCTTTGAAAATACTGGCACCGACGGGAATCGAACTGGCGACAGGTCCCAAATGGTAGACCTTAACCACTGGGCTATCGCGGTGCCACTAAAATAATATAATAATAATAATAATAATAATAATAATAATAATAATAATAATAATAATAATAATACTATATCTGAGGCGTACTGATGCAGCTAATGGCATATCCTCAACGGACATAAGCCTCCAATACCCTTGTTCGAGGTCCTCCACCCCCCCGTGTCAGTCTCTCGCCTGATGATCGGGGCCACCGATGGAGCTCCTGAGGGCAAGACTGCACTAAGCCGAGGTTATTCCGCAGTCCCAGCAACCTCTTGCAAGACGTCACCGAATGTGCAAGTGCATACACCAAGCGCGGTTGCTAGAGCTGCCTCGAAACCCCACCCATAACAATCTGGTGTCTGCTGGGTCCTGACCTATCAACCAGCATATGCGTCCTCCCCAGCATCTACCACCAAAGGGTTATGAGTTGGCGTCACAGTTTAACGCCTTGAGGCCATTGGGCTGGAACTCTGTTTAGCAAGTGTGACTAGGTTTTTTCATCGGGATTTCCCTCAAATATGTCACAGTCAACACTCCAAGGAATAATAATAATAATAATAATGATAATGATAATAATAAGAAAGAAGGGCGCACCTTCTCTTGGTCTGCTGTCATGTTGCGTGTGTACGCGGTTTGGCGGCCCGGTCGCTCCTGATATAGACAAAACAGCAAAAATATGAAACGGCAGACAAATAGCGGCAATTTTCCGGTAAATTTCCGCAAGTACCGCGAAAATTTCGCAAACCTTTCGCCTACTATCTTACTCGTGAATTTCTAACCAATGTCTATGCTTTACCTTGGGCGGGGGAGGGAAGGTGCCCGCTTTGAGGGCAGTAGACATCTTGAGCAGAGTCTGTTTCTGCTTCTCGGACCATGCCTAGGAGACAAGACAACAGATAACATATGACTGCAAACCGCCCAAATGTGGTCTGATCTTTCTCAATCCAATGTTTGAGACACGACCATGCTGAGCACGCAATTCGAAAGCTTTTGCCCTGAGCTCTTAAATAATGGCTTTCAACATTGTCACAACACTAACATTGATGCAGAACGCTCAGACCCAAGATGAAATAAATGGATAAACAAGTAAATAGATTAGTGAATAAATAAATAAACAAACAAATAAATAAATAAATAAATAAATAAATAAATAAATAAATAAATAAATAAATAAATAAATAAATAAATAAGCTACCTGATTGCTACACGCGGTAGAGAAGAGGTGTAGAAGCCGTGACTGATCTACGCAAAACAAACAGAAATAGATTATATAGATATCATCAAGTAGGTAGGTAGGTAGGTAGGTAGGTAGGTAGGCAGAAAAATGGATAAGTGGATAGATAGATAGTAAATGATATGGATAGATTGTATAGTATTACCGGCAGGCATCC
>WBZZ01002542.1:147500-150000 GCA_019918135.1 Paulinella micropora | reverse complement strand
CAGAAAGAGAAAGACAGACGAGACAGACAAGACAGACAGGCAGACAAGACAAGGCAAGACATACAAGACAGACAAGACAGACAAGACAGACAAGACAGACAAGCAAGACAGACAAGACAAGACGGACAGACAGACAGACAGACAGACACAGACACAGACACAGACACACAGACAAAGACACAGAGACACAGACACAGACACACAGACACACAGACACAGACACAGACACACGGACATAGACACACAGACACAGACACACAGACACAGACACACAGACACAGACACACAGACACAGACACACAGACACAGACACAGACACACAGACACACACACAGACACAGACACACACCCACCCACCCACCCACCCACCCACCCACCCACCCACCCACCCACACACACACACACGCACACACACACACACACATACACACACAGACAGACAGACAGACACACACACAGGCGTATACAACAACACACACAGTGAGGCACACAGACAGACAGTAACACACACACACAAACACGTGGTGTGTGTGTGTGTGTGTGAGTGTGTGTGAGACTTGTGTGTGCGTGTGTGTGTGTTTGTGTTTGTGTTTGTGTGTGTGTGTGTTTGTGTGTGTGTATTTGTATGTGAATACGTGTGTGTGTATCAGCACAGATAGGAGAGGGGAAAATTGTAAAATTTTGGCCATCTAAAATCCATGTCAAGAGTCTAGAGATCTGTCAATGGAAACTGTTGCCCAGAACGTGGAAAATTACGGCCGAAATATCCATCCGTGCATCAGAAAACGGAAGGATATGGGCGGCGATGCGGGTGAAAAAGGCAGCATAACAGCGCAAAACAAAAATTTCATGTCTGCGGACGAGTCATCAGACGAAGATGAGGAACGGCAGCCAAAGAAGAAGATGCCGATGTTTCAAGACGAGGACGAAGAAGATGACGATGTAGCTGGTGGAAATGCCAGCGCAGACGAAGAGGAGCAGAATGAGGAAGGAGAGGAGGACGAGGACGAAGTTGACGACGAGCTTCCCGTAGAAAAACAGGCTCGAGCACTTGCGAAGGGACAAGCTCAGGAGGAGCTTGAGGCAGAAGCTGAGCGACAGGATGCCCTGAAGGAGCAGAAGGTTTTTCGTTTACCGACAGAGGAGGACCGAGAGCGAGAGGCTACGGCAGCACCTGACATGGACGCGATCCATCAGAGAATCCAGGACGTTGTCTACGTTTTGTCGAATTTCAAAGAAAATAGAAATGGTCTTTTGACTCATTTTATCCTATGTATCTATGCATTGTGTATAATTATGTATATGTACGTGCGAATGTATGCATGCATGTTGTACAGTGTAATGTTATGTAAATGCATATTATGCATGTTGTGTTGTGCGTGTTATATATGTTGTACGTGATGTCAATGATATACATAAAACACGACATACATAACTAATTACATAACATACATAGCATACATAATACATTGCAGAACACATGTATAACATATATATAATACATATAAATTTGATATATGTAATGTTATTTATGTTATGTATGTTTTATAAGTAGTTATGCATGTCATGTTTTATGTATGTCATGTACATCATGTACATCATGTACGTCATGCATGTGTGTGATTTTATGTTTTGTATGTTATGTCTCGTATATGACCTTTGTGGTATGTATATTCTTCATTTATATACACTTAGCGACCCATCTACAGGTTTTCGACGTGGATAATGTAATAAAATCTTATTAGGGAAGCATGAATGAGTGTTGTTGTTGTTGTTGTTGTTGTTGTTGCTGTTCTTGCTGCTGCTGCTGCTGCTGTTGTTGTTGTTGTTGTTGTTGTTGTTGTTGTTGTCGTTGTTGTTGTTGTTGTTGTTGTTGTTGTTGTTGTTGTTGTGTCGTTGTTGTTGTAAATTTAATTACAGTAATTAAACCAGTGGCATGATGGTGCATGGATAACGGCCTTTAAACCCACTCAAAGACAAGTAGATGTCTAATCATGTTGCTGCGCTGTTGTTGTTGTTGTTGTTGTTGTTGCTGTTGTTGCTGCTGCCTGCTGTTGTTGATGGTAATGGTGATGATGATGATGATGATGTTGATGTTGATGTTGTTGTTGTTGTTGTTGTTGTTGTTGTTGTTGTTGTTGTTGTTGTTGTTGTTGTTGTTGTTGTTGTTGTTGTTTGTTTGTTTGTTTGTTTGTTTGTTTGTTTGTTTGTTTGTTTGTTATATGTTCAGCCGAGACGAGCCGGGCAGAATACGTGTCATGTCTTGTGGAAGATTTGGCTAGTTATTATGGGTAACACCTACCTACCTACCTACTACTACTGCTACTACTACTACTACTACTACTACTACTACTACTACTACTACTACTACTACTACTACTACTACTACTGCTACTACTACTACTACTGCTACTACTTCTACTACTACCTACCTACCTACCTACCTACCTACCTACCTACCTACCTACCTACCTACCTACCTACCTACATACCTACATAC
>WBZZ01002542.1:140000-142500 GCA_019918135.1 Paulinella micropora | reverse complement strand
ATGAAGTGGACCTCCGCAGTGCAATACTGTGGGAGGTTCCTTCAACCTGCTGTTTGAAGACCCTTGGAAAAACCCTCTGCCAAGCAGGGTTCAAGGTTCAGCTCACCCATGTAGGCGCTGGGGCAGGGGCCCACGTCCAAGTGACCTTCCCCTCAAGGCAAGAGCGGGAGGAGAGCATGCTGAGCCTTATGGATTGGGCGAAGGAGCGAGAGTTCCATGCCTGCTGGGGTCGCACACTGGGAGCGCAACGGCGCACTCAATGGGCGGTCCGCGGCGTGGAGAGCGAGGCGCGCGCCAAGCGCACCGTTGACCTACCTAACAACTTCTCACCACAAGCCAATCCTTTTGAAAAGCTGCCGATTGAGCCCTTACCGCCATCGGACGCACCTCTTGCGGATGACCCCGCGACGGCGATACCTGAACGCAAGGGGCAGCAGAAGAAGGCGAGGACGCAGCCAACACCCTTCGTGTTTAAAGTTGCAACGCACAACTGGAACGGAAAAGCCTTGGAATGCATCGCGGAGCGGGAAGTGCACTACAGCTTGCGCCGCTATGACATTGTAGCAGTGCAGGAGCACAACCTCTCGGAAGCGGCCATGGGTAAACTTCGGGCCAAGAACTACAGCTGGTTGGGGGCGCCGCCACACACACAGGGGCACAAATCGGGGACTGGCTTCTTGGTCGGTCTCCACCTTGTGCCCTACGTAGAATCTCTGGAACAGGGGAATCCTCATTTCCACGGGATACGCATTGCAGCGGGCACACGAGGGGAAGAAGACATCTACGTACTCTCGGCGTACATGCCGCAAGAGTCAGCCATACGGGAAGAGAGAGAAGCTGCCTGGGCGGCGCTATCAGAGATGGTAGCGCTGTACAGGAGCCGGGGGGAGGTCATAGTCCTGGGCGACATGAATGCCAAACTTGGACCCCCCACGACTGAGCGGGAGCAGGGCCTGCTAGGGAGCTTCGACTATAATGTCAAGCGCACCGACAATGGCCGACTACTCGCCGAGCTGATCTCCCAGAATGACATGGTGGCCCTCAACGGTCACTTCAAAGCTCCGGGCTCGGAGCGTGGACACGCAACGAGATTGCAGGTAGTCACGACAGAAGGGGAGGTGGGCCTGGCGGAATCGGCCCTTGACTACATCGTAGTCACCCCCCGGCTGTTCCCTACAGAAAAGAAGAGCGCACTCTTTGGGGTAGATACCGGGGACCTGGAATCAGATCACCGGCCCGTCTATGTGAAACTACGGTGCCCCCGTCGAGCGATCCTCAGACGCAAAAGGGTACGGTATCGGAAGTTCAACCTACACAAGCTAGTCTTGAAAGGGGGTTCAGCCGAAGATCGTGAGGCTGCGGAGTCCAACCGGGCACTTTATGAAGCAAAGCTGGAGGAAAGCTTTGCGGACTTCACACTCCCTGGCGGAGCTCGGGAAAAGGACCAGCCAACAAGGCTACGCCTAGCCAACGAGGTCACGAGCGAGTTCATCAAGAGGTCGTTCGCGGCTTTGAAAGCCTCGGTGGGAGACCGGATGGTTGCCAAAGAGTTCCGCCGAGATTGGTTTGACGACGAATTGCGTACTGCAATCAACGCCCGCAGAAACGCGTATCGGGTCTTCGTTAAATCACCCTCCGAGCACACCTGGGTCCAATACTCCGAGGCACGTAGCAAAACGCGTGCACTCATTCGGGCAAAGAAGCGGGCTAGCTGGGAGCGTTTCTTGGCGAATATGGTGGACGCACACGGCCGTCATGACACTCAGAACTTCTACAGCCTAGCCAGGCGACTTGTGCCACAGGCTAGCGCCTCAACGGTACACCCGATCCGTAAGGCGGACGGTACCATGGCGACTACGCAGACCGAGAGATTGGACACGGTGACCAGGTACAGGGCCAAACTAGGTGCCCCTCTGCAAAACCCCTCCTTTGACGAAACTTTCCGAACCACCATCGAGGCGCGTATGGCGGAGCACCTCCGGGACTCTGTCACACAAGCTGAGATCGACCTTGACGGGGAGTTCACACTGGAGGAGCTGGAGGAGTGCTTAGAGCAGGCCCAGTTCGGCAAGGCGTGTGGCAGCGACGAAACTCGAAACGAAATGTTCAAGTGCGGTGGCGCTACCATGCGCCAACTCCTCCTGAGGGTGTTCAACTTCCTTCGGGATATTGAGACAACGCCTGACGACTGGGGGATGGGCACACTTGTCAACCTCTACAAAGACGGAGACCCAGCTGACTTGGGGAACTACCGAGGCATCGCTCTAATGAGCTGTCTAGGAAAGCTCTATCTCAGTCTGTGGGCTAGGCGTTTGTCTGGCTTCATGGAAGAGAAACTGTCAGATGAACAAGGGGGCTTTCGTCCGAACCGGTCCACAACGGACCAAATAATCTCATTGCACGAGGCTCTGGTACGCAGGAAGTTAACGAGACGCAGTACTTATCTGTTCTTTGTGGACTTCCGGAAGGCGTTCGATACCGTTTGGCAAGATGGCTTATG
>WBZZ01002542.1:117500-127500 GCA_019918135.1 Paulinella micropora | reverse complement strand
GGTGGGAGTAGTAGTAAGAAAAGGCACAAAGCGAATGAGGATGCCTCTGGGAGTAGTAAGAAAAAGCCAAAAGGCGATGCCGCGGCCCCGCCCACGGCAAACACTGCAAATTTGTCGGCAAAGGCGCAAACAGGCGCTAGACCGTCTTCCTCCCTTAAGAAAAGCAAGAAAAAGACTCAGTCTGGATCCAAGAGCAAAGGTTGATCATGAGTCGTGCAGCCTACTGAGTAGAATTACAGACGAACAATCATGATTAAGAAAGCCGCAACTTTTTTCAACTTTTGTTGGATGACATCATGATACTTAACGATCATAATTATTCTAGTAATAAGCTTACAGTCAGGTGACGACACTTAATATTCATCATGTGACTAGAGTTTCAAACGTTCGGCGAAGCGAAACCAGGCGCGGGTCACAGTGATTATAATACCATAACTTTCACTTGAATAATTTGAATCGGGCCGCCACTGAGGCTCAGTGGATGGTGACAGCTATTGCAATCGACATTCAAGGCTGACAAAAAAATAATGAGTTTTTCTGTTTTCGTTGGAATTTCAGTTTTCCGGCGTTGAAATGTCAATTTTTGTTGAACAGTTTGAATTTTGAAATTAACCGTGACGGCTACATGCATCCGCAAAAATGGCGTAAATTTTAGGCACGGTGAAAATAATGTTACAATTAACTTGACTTAGAATTTGATTCTTTTTGCCACTGTTACAGTGACTCAATATTTAATATTAATCTTGAATATAACGCCGTGACTGTCTAACCGTTAACGACATGAAGAATGAGGAATACCAGTAATGTATTGTAGAAGGGACTCCGTACTCTCCAAGCCCAGGATAACCGACAGACCGGAACATAGAGTAATGCCATTATATACCCGGCGGGTGGGCCGGCATATATGGGGACGGAAAAGGCAAGTGATTTATATTAATAGCCTGCTGAGCTGAATCTTTAAATTGATAGTCACAAGTTTGAAGGACGATCATTTCTGAACGAAATCGAAAACTAGTCAAGTTAGTGAACTTGATCGAACGTGAACGTCGTGTGGAGGAGAATCTCAACTAACGGGCCAGTCACGGTCAAGTCAAAAAGAGTGAAAAGTTAACAATAATGGTTTTGGCCGGTCGTTAAAGTGCTCAGTTTTGTAACACCCACGATATACTACATCCTTTTTACGCTATTGGTTTTTACGGGAATTCACTCTTGCCACCCGGTGACCGGAAGTGATTGGAGTCCTTGTTATTAAATGTATTTATATAAGATGAATTCTTATTATTGTACATCATTAGTTTCCTGTTTTGAACAATACTTCCGGTTTTAATGTTGTAATAGGATAAAGCCGGGATTATAAGGATAAGCTCACTTGAAGCTTGGAAGCTAAGAAATCACATAAAGCCTTAAAACCTATATTTTGCAGATAATAGTAAACGTATCATAGTATATCGGAGTGGTGAAGGTTTTGAGGGTGCAAATCACACATTTGAAGCCGCCCTGTAGCATCCATATTGAATAACCTCCCACATTAAATAATAGCGTTAACCCGATCCTTTTATTGCGATTGTAGTAACCATTTGAAGTTGTTGGAACTAATAATTAATTAATAGTTATGGACCGGCCGTATCGGAGTAACGGTGTCGTTAGAGCCATTACTTATGATCCGGCCAGTCAAGTTACGTGCCGCGTCTGTTGGCGCCTTTTCTCATTAAAGATGTTGTTGTATGTTGAGAGTGTAGTTGTCATCATAGATTGCTTTATTAATAACAGTAGTCTAACAGGTTATCGAGCCTTGATTAGCGAACTCTGCGCCAACAGCTTTAATCAATTGCACTTAGTCTGAAACGAGATGCATCAGGCCTTCAACAGAAAAGTGCGAGGATCGACGTGCTGCAGGCAGTCGACATCATTTCGTGGGTAGGCAGAAGGCACCCACCTCAAACGTGTCTATTGGCTAGACAGCATAGCATAGACACACCAACTCATTTCATCCCTAATAATTATTCCTCCATTTCTACTTAATCGTAGGAATTTTACTGGTAGTTGAGTTTAGCTCCTACCTTCCGCACTTTGGTCCAACATGGCAAAACCCATGTTTGGAATGTCGATGAACAGAGGGTTTAAAGTGGACCCACCGCCATTTAACAGCAGAGACCCAGATTGGGATAATTGGGAATATGGGTTCCTCGCTGTCCTGGCGATCTATGATCCCTTAGCAATAGGGGAGGTACCCCCCCACAAACGACACCCTCTGTTTACACAAGCACAGCTGACAGTTTCTTTCAATCTACCTACTGAACCACCCCTTTCACCTTCCGGAGATAGCGAGGATGAGACTCAAGATAGGACAGAGGGTAAGAAATCTACAGCTGCCGTAAAGAAAGAACCTACCAGCTCTTCCTCCACTTCTGCCTTACCTGTCAAAAAGGAACAAGGACCTAGAACTAGCTCTGCTTTGCCTGATCCTTCTCCTTCCACAGAAACTGCTGAGCATAAAGAGCCTGAGGGGAGTTCGGTCCCTATACTAACTACCGCATCTAGACCAAACCCCCTTATTACATCTTTTGCTACGACTAAGTACTACCAGCAAGTTGAAGAAAGAGACAGACTGAAACGTAACCGATTTATATTTGCACTCTTAATTCAGTCCTGTTCAAAGGACAAGGAAGCTATGTCTTAATTAGAACAGCGGGGATGGATGGAGTCGAGTGTTTCATGGCACTGAGGAAGAGGTACGGAGGTCTTGATCTTGTTAAATGGAAAGAAAGACAAAATTTCCTTGACCTTTCCTACCCCAAAAAGGTTCAAGACGTAACATCATGGTTGACCCTCTTCCACAGTAACATTGCAGATCAAGAGTCAATCATTAAAGTCCCATATCCAGAACTCGTAAAGATCGAAATGGTCATGAAAAAGATAGAACACCTGACCGAGTTCGACAGTTTTCGCAATAAGGTTACCAGCCTCCTTCCGGAGGAACGACCGGGTTGGGAATCCTTTGTAAAAGTAATAGATCAGGTTGCTCAAACAGAGGAATCCAAAAACAAAATGAAGAAACTTTACTCGTCAGGGGGCGGTTTCCGTTCCCTTTCGTCTAAAACTTCATCTGGTGTGGGTACCAAGAACGACCCCATAACAGTAAACCTTATGGGAAACCAAGGTAGTAAGGTATCCCAAGGTTGTTAAAATTGTCATGGGGATCACCAAATCAAGATTTGCATAGTCCCCTGTAATCTTCCCGAGTGCCCTCGAGACGGACATGTCTCAGTGAATTGCCCCATAAGGAAGAAGGCAGCAAGAATAGTCAACTTAGCAAAAGGAGTAGGAGAGCTGAGTCTGACTCGGACAGATAAGAATAAGGAGGGCAGTAAAGGGAAGAGAAAGATGAGACGACAGAAGAAAGAGGTAGGGAAGGAGAAAAGGAAGTTGAAATCATCTGATTTCATCAAGAAGAAAACAGAAAAAGCAAAGACGATTAGCCTGAACGCAGGAGGTTCTGACTCCTCTTCTTCTGGTAGTTCTGAAGAAGAAGAAGAGGAGTGCGAAGATCATGATTCAGACGAAGAGTCTAGTACTCATGATGAGGACGGAGGTGAGGAGGGAGTAGGGGAAATAGGGTACATCAATCATATGTTAAGCATAAATATGATGAAGAGGGAGGAAACAGACGAAGAAGAAACAAGTCCCTCATTCGACAACACCCCACCCACTTCCTCTTTTGAACAACAACCACCGCCACCTCACACTTCAAAATTGGAGGACAAGAAGGAAAAGAGCAACACGCACGCACAAGATATGTCTGTCCCCCCTCGTGCCCCTCGGTCTACTCCTTTTGTTCCTCTCCTGAAAGACAACCGTTTCGTCAATTTTCTTGACATGATGGGCGACCCCACACCTCTCGGGGTAATATACCCTATGGAGGAGGGATGGGGGCTTCGTCGTGTCAAGGGAGGATACAGAAAAGTCCTAATGAAGTCCCGGAATTCTATTTATTTCCACTTACGTGAGGATGATGGACCGTTGCTCAATCTGTGGGCACACCCCCTCAGGGGATGTACGATCGTTGTTTCAAGCTCAAAACAATGTGAAGGGTTCACCTCTAACAATGCACGTTGCTCATGGAAACTGGGAGCCGCTCGGGGTAAAACCAAATCAGGTGGTGAATGTGCCCAGAGGATGGAAAAAAGAGGATGTGATTTTTGTTCCCACCATATCAGCTGTGAACGAAATAGAGAAGACTTATTAGCAGTAATTAGGGCACAGCTGAGTGCGGGGGGTAAACCATGGCTTTCTGGGTTAATGGTGGCCTCTATGGACTGGATTGCACGTCAATTTTCTTTCATCTCTTTCTTAGAGTTTGAGCGTTGTACAGATGATGCAATGGAAGAAAGAGGAAGACTTTTGAGGGGTAGCATAAGAGATGGTTTCGTCGTCGTCTTCGTCCGTCATCGCCTCCCCCTCACTTCTCTCTCTTCTTTGGTTGTCACACAAGTTTCCCCCTACTGCAGCCTCAACGTTCTTATTCGTTTCAATAGTTGAGTCAGAACGTTGTACAGTTGAAGTAGGGAGATTATGTCCTGTGAAAGAAGGTGACGAAGCACTGGAGCTGTGAGAAGAGACACGTCTGGATGGTGACGTATGTGAGGGAAGGTGACGTGAGAGGGTCAGACTGAACAGGGGGGGATATTTCGTCTGTCCTAATAAAAGCGTTTAGGATGAAGCAGGGGGAGAAGAGGGGGAGAACAAAAGAACACGCCCATTGCCTGTTCGCCGTATCACGCATTCCCCTTCACCACGCCTTGCACCTAACGAGATGTACGAGGAGAAAGAGAGAGATTTAGAGAGACCTTCACCACGCCTTGCACCTAGCGAGATGTATGAGGGGAGAGAGAGAAAATCAGAAAGAGAAAGGATTAGGCGAGACCCCACGATTGCATGGAGATGGGATGAGGGGAAGATGGTGATAACAGGGGGAAACGGAGAGATACCATCTATTGGTGAGATACATAGACTGTTCGGTGCGTTAGTAGAGGGTGCTAGAGAGATAGAGGTGAGGGATTCTCTTATTACCGGAAGAGACGGGGAAGTTAACGATTTCTACCTTGAATTTTACGTGGATATTGAATGTTTCGTTATCTCTATGGCCCATAAATGGAACAACCCTTTTGCGAGAGGGCTCGTCGCGGCATTTCCCCATCTCAGAGCTCGACTGCTGGAATACCGGGAATACTGGCAAAGGATAGGGGTAGAGGGGGAGAACGTACGGGATATCCCCCCATCAAGACCTAACACATCGTCCAACCCCGCCTCAAACCCCCCCATCCGAGAAAGATTGCGCTATAATGATGCATGAGAGCGAGGGAGATGAGGGGGAGACACCAGAAAAGAGTATGGCGGAGATGGTGTGGGTAGACGATAGTGGGGCCAGTGAATCCCAATCACCCCATAAGGACGTATTCGTGAGGATGAAATACAACCCTCAAAAGTTCAAAATTGCAAAGGGAGTATTAGGACAGAGTACAAAGGAAAAGTCTTAATGCAACTTTCTGGAGCAAATGGAGAACCGGTTCAGGTGTATGATTCACACACGACATACAACCCTCATTTGAGTTACGGTTTAGTCGCTACTTCGGCTTGGCTGAAACAAGGGCTAGCAGTAGTCCATCAAAACAACCAAGTGATAGTGCTCAAGTCCCCAATCCATATCAATGAGGAACAGATTGTAGCCAGGGCAGATCTTTGCCCAACAATCTGTTCGTCTTTGATCCCCCAGGAATGCACCCTCTAGACCCAAATCAACGATACGAACCAGTCCCACTCGAAAAACAGAATGTGAGAGTAGAGAAAGAGGGATCATCTTCCTCTACCGTCACATTCTGACTTCCACCTCGCCGTCCTACACAACCAACAACCCTTGCCGTTTACGATGATGTATGTTGCGATGATATCCCATGTTTGTGTGAGAGATGTCGCGACAATAAATCATGTGTCCCGTTGTCTTGCGAAACAAACACGGAAAAGGGTGAGAATTGTTCGCAAAGTTTGGCTTGTTGCATGGTCATGCCAAATGATGTATGTTCACACACTTCACGAACTCAAGAACACGATGTTGGTTGTCGAATGTCAAAAGCTTTGAATCCTGTTGTCCGACCCACACATAGTGAGCATATACACGCCACCGTCTTCCATCGAATGTGTAAACATAGAGGGGTGAAGGCTATGGAAAGAATGGCTCATTACCACAAGAACCATCACATTGTTGAACGTCATTCCGGGGTTCATATTTCAATGGACACACAAGGATGAGGGAATACAATATCATGGGATGGTAAGCGATACAAATTTACGGTCAAATGTCTCGCTTCAAATTTCGAGCTCAACTATTATTTACGTCATAAGAATGAATTCTTTCCGTGTTTTATTAAGGCCGTTGCTTTCTTCGAAAGACATACAAACCGGAAAGTTAAAATTTATTACCTGTGACCAAGAATATGGTCGATATGATACCTGTCAGGAGTGGGTTAATGTTAATCAGCCTATCTTAATTGAGGCTCCAACCGCGGAGAAACAGGCAGTCTAAAAGATAGAGAGGTCCCGCCAGACCAACGGTGGACCGGCAAGGGCGATGCTCAGCGATGCTGAGCTCCCTCCAAAGTTTTGGACGGAGATGGAAAGGAACGCCACTTATGTTAACAACCTCCTCCCGATAGCCAAAGGACCCTTTAAGGGTAAGTCCCCTTTCAAATCATTCACCGCCGAAAACCATACCTACATCACCTTCGCCCCACTGGTTGCGCTGCAGTGATGAAGGTTAAGGCTCAGCGGGGGAAGGGCGAGGGAAGAAAGTTATCTTTTTAGGTTGCGAACGTAATACCGGGTATTATCGTGTTTATGATCCCGTCGCGCGCATAATACACTGTAATGTCCGGGATGTTATGTTCGATGTATGGAGACTGGGCAAGCGAGAGGCCTCCAAAGCCCTCGAAGGAACAGCAGAGGAGGGTATGTTTTCGGTCGGATGGAAATCGACCACACCCTCTGCTGTTTTGTCCCCAGTTAACACACCACCGAAAGAGAACCTTAGTTTTGACGTACCAGCAGCTACACATAGTACATCTACCTCACCTCCCGTAGTTGTTGCTAGCAATAGTGAAAGTACAGAGAATGCACCCATTACGTCCATGACACCTCAGAAAGGACCTGAAAGTGATGAGTCGATTCGGCAAACGTCGCAAGCGATAGTGACGAAACGATATCAAAAGTCAAGATTTCAGTAATCTACCTGATCTCATTCCTCCTACCCCGTCCTCACGAGATGTAGGGAGCATGAATCAGGGGGAGAAAGGTGTCAGGGTAGTGGGAAAGAGGGGGAGAAAAACCAAGGTTAAAGTCATTTTGTCTGGGAAAACCGTTCAGATCCCGGCACGAGCTTTCGGGGAAGAGTGGGCCAAATCCACTTATGGAGATAAGTGGGAGTCTACTTTGCGGAAGGGAGTTACTCTTGCCCCGACTGCCCCAGTTGTTAGGAGAAATAAATGATTCTCAGCCCACCACGTTAAGTTTGATGATGGCGAGACGGAGAAAATAATAGATTCTGAGATTTTAAAGTATGAGATTTCAGGGGGAGCAGCTCCCCCTTCTCTTGTACCGCAGACTATTATCGAACCGGCACGCCACGACCCCAATGTAACCAGTGAATTCGGCCATGCCGAGGGGGAGAGAGTTAGGATAGCTGCGGAAAAGGACAAACATCCCCCGGGATGGAGGTCTCATGAGCAAGGAAACATTTCTCAGGAGAACGTAATCCACGGGAGAACCAGAAATAAACATATCTCTGTCTGTACGAAAGAAGAGAGAATCAATTATTGCCTGGTCACCGAGCAAATTCCGGAATTCCCCGTCGTACAGAAACCGAAAGATAGAAGACAAGCAAGAGAGACAGAAGTCAGACAGCAAGAGGAGCTCAAAGCTTTCGAATGGAGGAAAGAGAGCGAGGCGAGAAAGTCAGGCACCCCACTCATTCCTCTGAAATGGATAGACACTGTTAAGCAACAGGGAACGAGCGACGAATATCATAGAGCTAGAATCACCCTAAGGGCGGATCTACTGAAAGCGGTATTGCAATATGATCCCAAACGCACATACTCACCTACCGCTCACCATCGCACTATCCTTCTTATCATTGCCTATGCTGCCTGCTTCGGTATAGACTTGTGGTTAATTGACTTCACCACCGCATACTTACACGCCAAAACGCCTTATGATATCTATGTAAAATCCCCTCCGGGTTTTGAGAGAGAAGGTTTTGTTTGGCTCCTCCGGAAGGCCCTTTATGGTCATCCTGAGGCATGGAGATTATGGTATGATTTGATGCTAAAGGAGTTAGTCGGGAAGCAAGCTTTTATTACTTTCTCCCTTGACCGGGCTTCTTTCATCAAACATGCCAAGGACCCCATAAGTACGCAGCTCCTCTCTTTTCACGTAGATGATGGCTTGCACGCTGCTGACGAGTCCAAACACGTAAGTCTCGTAGAGAGCATGAAGAAACATGGTTTCAGGTGTAAAAACTTAGGGAAGGCCACGGAATTCAAGAACATTCAGATTGTCCAATCTGAGAAAGGGATTTGATTACATCAACTAAAATATGAGCTTCTCATTTTAGACGAGCTAGATTATATGAAGGAGATTCCCGCTAAAACCCCTTTCACCTCAGAAAACCCTTCCCCCCTGAAGGTTGGCCACCGCCTGCTCAAATACGACCTTAGATGTTTGATTGGCATGCTTATCTTCCTCGCTGTCCACACCCGACCTCTCTTGATCTGTCCTTTGAGTATAGCTACAAAACAACAAGTCCCATTCCCTGAGATATCTCATGCCATGGTTCACCGCATGTTCCTGTGGTTACTGACCCCGAGAGCCCTATATTTCAAACGGGGCGATAAGAGGCTAGTCAAGATATTGACGGAAGGGTTCTCTATCCCCAAAACCCCCAATTCATGGAGACCGGCCGAAGGACCATCAGCCGCAGAAAAGGCACTTGAGCTTTACTCATGTGAATCCACAGAAATCAATGCTTTCAATGTCCCCGTTATCGCCAATGTCGAAAAACTGATAGACGAACACCCCCTCGTGGGATACGTCGACTCGGATTTTGCAGGAGAAAAGGTTACAAGGAAGTCCCGTTCTGGGTACATCTTTCTCTTCAACGGTGCACAGGTAGCATGGTTCTCTAAATTTCAAACTGTAATTGCTCAATCTACCCTTGAGTCGGAGACTGTATCTGCTAATGAAGCGGTAAGGGAGTTGCTTGCTTTAAGACAGTCTCTCCGTGACATCGGTTTGTCCATAAGAGGTTTCACCCCCTTGTTCGAAGACAATGAGGGGACTATCATCCTCTCAGAAAGGGGGTTAGGGGAGTCTCGAACCAAACATATCGATGTCAGGTACCACCTGCTCGAAAAGTTAGTTAAGAAGGGAGTTGTCAAGTTGTTCCGGGTACCAACGGAGAAAAACATCGCGGATTTATTTACCAAAATAAATTTCACGTACGAAAAATTCAATTATCTGGCTGACCAAATTTCGGTGAAGTTGGTGAAAGAATTTATAAAAGTATAAAAGTTTGGTGTTAAAGTCGAGTTGTAAGTACCGGGTATTTCCCGCATAAATATTCACGCTATGATCGTCTATAATTATATTCTCGGAAGCGGATTGTATTAATTCTCGTTTATTATATTTCTCGCATACTGTATATAGAGGGGAGTGATATAGGTGATTTGAGCGGATGGACCCATGTTACCAGAGCGGTTGAAAAGCTGCCGAGCGTCAACGTAGAATAGTTTGACGCGCGGTAGTGATTCAAGATGGAAGATATCTGGACTTTCATCTTTCTCTTCACTCCACTCTCCATTTGTGAAGTCGTAATAATCATTCAGTCGCATAATTCTACAAAGTTGAGGGGGAGGATGAGAAGCGCCGCAGCGAAGTTCGAGTCGGGCCCCGA
>WBZZ01002542.1:37500-80000 GCA_019918135.1 Paulinella micropora | reverse complement strand
GTTCAGGAAATTTAAGTTTTTCCTTTGTTGAAAGCTTCGAGGAAATTTATCGATTTACATTTCATGGTAAATCACTTATACGAGCGATAATAGTTCATATAAGTGGACCTGATGGTGGAAAAACCTCTCGTGAAATACGCCGTAATATTCGGAGTTTTCTGTACGCTGACACCCGCAAATAACTGTCTATGTAAATTTTTTGTAGTTCTGATGTGTTGAAGTGTAGCCAGGTGAGCTCCCAGTCAATATCAACCTAATGTGTTGAAGATTTACTCGTTAAGTGTAGCCAGATGAGCCTGATTAACTCAATAACATACAGTTTTATTTTTGCGGTGAATTTTCCAAACATAATGATAATCTTTCCAGTCAAAAAGGAAGAAAAATTTTTAGTTGCTAGCAAAAGCAATTATCGATCGTTTAAGTTTTGTAATGGACGAAGCGCATGCAAGTAAAAGATTTTCCAGTAATTCAACCATATCATGAAGCATATTTCATCTCTATCAATGCGGATTGAAAGTAACAAAAAGCAATCCCCGAAAAAAAAATGTTAAAGTCTAATCATTACGCAAATCCCGCCAAATTATGAACCTTTCAGAAAAAATTTTCAGACCACAGTCAAAACATTGAAAAAAATTAATCCGCAAAATACGTAAATTTGTTCTGATGTTTGGACCGTATCATTGCCTTTCGGCAAGCCCCATTA
The DNA here is from genome assembly GCA_019918135.1 of Paulinella micropora. Lineage (NCBI taxonomy): Eukaryota > Cercozoa > Imbricatea > Euglyphida > Paulinellidae > Paulinella > Paulinella micropora. The sequence goes on along the minus strand of WBZZ01002542.1, from coordinate 79,297 downwards.
GGGCAATTGCCTATATGCAGTCGCCAAGGGACTGCAGGTCAGACTGACACAAATGCATTACATTTGCAGTCAGGACTACAGCTAGTTTAAGACAGCGGAAGGGAAATTTTATGAAATGTTAGTTGTTGGTGTTTGGTAAAGGTGAAAGTGGTGAATAAGTATGTGTGTACATTCGTTCTCTTGCGGGCTAGTATTTTGGAGAAGAGTGATCTACTAGGTGAGGTACGTATGTACATATGTATGTATGTATGTATGTACATATGTATGTATGTACGTATGCATGTATGTATGTCGTTCTCTTGCGGGCTAGTATTCTGGACAAGAGTGATCTACCAGGTGATGTACGTATGTATATATGTACATATGTATGTATGTATGTATGTATGTATGTATGTATGTATGTATGTATGTATGCATGTATGTAAGTATGTATGTATGTATGTCGTTCTCTTGCGAGCTAGTATTCTGGACAAGAGTGAGTGATCTACCAGGTGATGTAGGTATGTATGTATGTATGTATGTATGTATGTATGTCGTTCTCTTGCGGGCTAGTATTCTGGACAAGAGTGATCTACCAGGTGATGTACGTATGTATGTATGTATGTATATATGCATGTATGTATGCATGTATGTATGTATGTATGTATGTATGTATATATGTATGTCGTTCTCTTGCGGGCTAGTATTCTGGACAAGTGTGATCTACCAGGTGATGTACGTATGTATGTATGTATGTATGTATGTATGCATGTATGTATGTATGTATGCATGTATGTATGTATGTGTGTATGTGTGTATGTATGTATGTATGTATGTATGTAAGTGGGAAAAAGGTCGGCAACAGGGAGTTTAGCAGTTGGTGTATGTTGTCGTTGTTGTCGTTGTTGTTGTTGTCGTTGTTGTTTTTGTTGTTGTTGTTGTTGTTGTTTTTGTTGTTTTTGTTGTTGTTGTTGTTACTACTACTACTACTACTACTACTACTACTACTACTACTACTACTACTACTACTACTACTACTACTACTGCTGCTGCTGCTACTACTAATACTACTACTACCACCACCACCACCACTACCACTACTACTACTACTACTACTACTACTACTACTACTACTACTACTACTACTACTACTACTACTACTACTACTACTACTACTACTGACATCATCATTCATCATCATCATCATCATCATCATCATTATTGTTATCCCTGAAGGTGTTGGGGGGGGGGGGGAGGGGAAAAATAGAAATTGTGTAGCACGCCCCCCCCCCCCATCCCCCCCCCCCCCCCCCCCCCCCATTGTTTATGTGTCTGTGTGTCTGCCTGTGTCTGTCTGTCTGTCTCTGTCTCTCTCTCTCTCTCTCTCTCTCTCTCTCTCTCTCTCTCTCTCTCTCTCTCTCTCTCTCTCTCTCTCTCCTCTCTCTGACTCTCTGACTCTCTGACTCTCTCTCTCTCTCTGTGACTCTCTCTCTCTGTGACTCTCTCTCTCTCTCTCTCTCTCTCTCCTCTCTGACTCTCTCTCTCTCTCTCTCTCTCTCTCTCTCTCTCTCTCTCTCTCTCTCTCTTAGTTTCTCTTCTCTCCTCTTTCTCCATCCTTCTCGGCACAGGTGAAAGTGGTGAATAAGTATGTGTGTGTGTTTGTTTATGTGTACATGTGTGTCTCTCTTTCTCTTAGATTCTCTTCTTCCCTCTTTCTCTATCCTTCTCGATTCTCTAATTCTCTTCTCACTCTCCCTCCCCTCCTCCCCCCCCCCCCCCTCAACATAACCAAACAACACAAACATCATACACATATACATATGTGCTCATAGGCACCACACACATCATGCCAACATACATCTAGCACACATGCATCACTTTAATGCGGGACAACAAGACAATATAGCTAAGTATGCAATCAAGAGGTTTGGGGCCTGCAGAAGCGGCTATTTTGGCTGAATTCTTGATGGTTTATAAAGTTCAGGAAGATAACATTTTGAAAAATGCATGTGCCAACACACACATATTCCCCTTCTCCTTCCTCCTTCCTTCTTCTTCCCTCCTCCTTCCTCCTTCCTCCTTCCACCTGTCTCCTTTCCTCCTTCTTCTTCCTCCTTCCTCCTCTCTTTTGTTTCTTCTTCCTTCTTCCTTCTTCCTTCTTCCTTCCCCCTTCTTCCTCCTTGTTCACGCTTCTTGCTTTTAGTCGAACATAACACAAAAATGTTTTTTCACACATGCTACTGCCACGCGCGGTAGCACTTTTTCAATCATGTTTTGTTTGTGTGAGTGCAGGTGAACAAGATGCTGCAAACTTTGTCGCTTGGTGAAAATAACATTGGCGCTAATGGAGCTAAGGAAATCGCAGCAGCACTGAAGGTACCTGAAGAGCTAGGCCAATCTCCTTGGCGCCTTCAACCCCAATATCGTTAGCACCCAATTCGATGCTGCGAATACTATTGTTTACCTATATGCAGTCAAAACATACCAATAGAAAGTGCTACCGCGGTGGCGCGGGTAGCAATATGTGAAACAATAATTTTTTCGTGTGACGTTCGACGGAAAGCAAGAGGCATTTCTTGAACAATCTGTGTGTGCATGTTGACACATGCATTTTTCATTTTATCTTACTGAACTTCATATTGACCTTCAAGAATTCAGCCAACATAGCCGCTTCTGCAGGGCCCAAATTTTTTGATTCTAGATGTAGCTCTGTTGTCTTGTTGTCTCGCAGTGAATCAAGCGGAATCCCACACATCTCCTTGATGCGGGGATTTTGCTTGGCCACGGCCGCCAACGCCGAGCCGCTTTCCACACTCAAGTCGTTGCCTCGCAGATCCACTGACGTGATGCTTGGATGGTCCTGTAAATTAGTTCAACCAGAGCATCGAGCGCATATGCATCCAAGGCGACTGGATCCCTGTCGCGTCCTTCCGTGACGGGAAGACAACAAAGATGGATTTATCAGGCAAGGGCTACAATGAGCTGAGCGCTATTATTATCGCTTCTTTACTCACGGTGGGTAATGCCTGTTTGATGTTGTACAACTTTATTTGTACTGCTTTCGCTTTTGCTTGCGCGATGTATGACCTGGAAATGCATGCTTGCGTTTGTAAGAGGCATGCTACCGCGGTGGCGCGGGTAGCATTTCAAAGCAAGCATGTGTAATGTGCAGCAGAACAAGTCACTCCGCGCGCTCAGCATGGGCTATAATGGCATCGGGCCTGATGGCGCAAAAGCTATTGGGGAGGCGTTAGAGGTACCTTGAGCATATTTGCTTTGGCGCCTGCTGGCCCAATCTTCTTAGATCCGATGTCCAGCCTCTCCAGCTTGCACTCCTTCTTCTCCTGTGCACACAAATACATTCTTCTTCAATGCTACCCTCCTTGCGCGCGCGTAACATGTGCAAAAGGGTGATTATGGGCTCTGTCGATATATTTTTGTATGTGCAGAGCAATGAAAGCCTTACGAAGCTGGACGTATCAGCGCGATTGAGTGCCACGAATCAAGAAAAGATAGGCGCAACAGGGGCAAAGGCGTTTGCTGCTGCTTTCAAGGTTTTACCTTGATGGCTTTTAGAAATGTCGTGTCCAGATATGCCAAGACTTGTGAGATTGCTGTCTTTATTTCCTTGCATCGTTCAAAACAAAAACTTATTTACACTACCAAGTATATCATATATTGCTGAAATGCTGTCACGTGCGCGGTAGCATTTCGAAGCGAGCGTGTGTGATGTGCAGAAGAACAAGGCACTCCGCGAGCTCAGCATGAACTATAATGACATCAGGACTGATGGTGCAAAAGCTATCGGGGAGGCGTTAAAGGTACCTTGAGCATATCTGCAAGTGCTTCGGCACGTGCTGGCCCAATCTGGTTAGATGCGGTGTATGGCATCTCCAGCTTCAACTCCTTGTTCTCCTGTGCACAAAATCTACCGCATGTTTGTTTCATGTGTTTAGCTTAATCGCACTTTGACTAGCCTGCAACTTTGTAACAACGCGATTGGCGACGAAGGGGCACAGGCAATCAGAAACGGGTTGGAGGTCAATACCACGTTGACTGGCCTGATACTCTACGACCACGCAATAAGCTATGCAAGTAAAGAGGCCATCCGCGAGTTGCTGCGCAGAAACAAATTACATGAGCATGCTCGAAGTGCCATGCCAAAAATCTATGAAGCATTGCCGAGATATGCACTTTCAAATCGGCAGTTCACTGTCGAGATATGCACCATCATTGCCTACTACAGTGGGCCTGATTGCTCAATTGCATTCGAAACTCTCGCTCTCCCTCCGCCTCCTCCTCCTCCTCCTCCTCCTCCTCCTTCTTCTTCTTCTTCTTCTTCTTCTTCTTCTTCTTCTTCTTCTTCTTCTTCTTCTTCTTCTTCTTCTTCTTCTTCTTCTTCTTCTTCTTCTTCTTCTTCTTCTTCTTCTTCTTCTTCTTCTTCTTCTTCTTCTTCGTCTTCTTCGTCTTCTTCGTCTTCTTCGTCTTCTTCGTCTTCTTCGTCTTCTTCGTCTTCGTCGTCTTCTTCGTCTTCTTCGTCTTCTTCGTCTTCTTCGTCTTCTTCGTCTTCTTCGTCTTCTTCGTCTTCTTCGTCTTCTTCGTCTTCTTCGTCTTCTTCGTCTTCTTCGTCTTCTTTGTCTTCTTTGTCTTCTTCGTCTTCTTCGTCTTCTTCGTCTTCTTCGTCTTCTTCGTCTTCTTCGTCTTCTTCGTCTTCTTCGTCTTCTTCGTCTTCTTCGTCTTCTTCGTCTTCTTCGTCTTCTTCGTCTTCTTCGTCTTCTTCGTCTTCTTCGTCTTCTTCGTCTTCTTCGTCTTCTTCGTCTTCTTCGTCTTCTTCGTCTTCTTCGTCTTCTTCGTCTTCTTCGTCTTCTTCGTCTTCTTCGTCTTCTTCGTCTTCTTCGTCTTCTTCGTCTTCTTCTTCTTCTTCTTCTTCTTCTTCTTCTTCTTCTTCTTCTTCTTCTTCTTCTTCTTCTTCTTCTTCTTCTTCTTCTTCGTCTTCTTCTCCTTCTTCTTCTTCTTCTTCTTCCTCCTCCTCCTCCTCCTCCTCCTCCTCTGAAAGTTCTCAAACAAGAAAGGCAGAAGGAAGCAGAAAAGAGAAGAGAAAGAAGCGGAAATGAAGGCAAAGGAAAATAACTCCAAGGGGCAAGGGAAATGGAGCAGCTTACTGCCCATCTGGCTGGTTTGGACTAAGAAAACGTCAGAAAAGGACATGAAAATATTAAGTAGTATATCCTCTTATGTTAACGTTATATTATTACTGATGATGTTTTCGTGGCAAATCGCGTAACTTTGATTTCATTTTCAGCTCCCCTGTCTACAGTGATGCTACATCCGTTTATTAGACGTCATTGTTGAAAACATATGTAGCTACATATATATATTGTGTGACTTAGTACTGCATGAGAACTTTTTCAAAGTTCACATTTTATTTTCTTTCATTTTATTTCCTTTGTGCTGACTCTAGAAGTTATCTGGTTACCACTTTCCATCTAAATCTTATGCCTTCACATTCATGTCTATGAGTGGCAAGTATTCTATTCTCAAAGTTGACTGCACAAAAAAAGAGCTAGTGAGTCAACTTGAAGGATATATTAATAGGTCGGCCGGTTCAGACACACTCTTCTGTGACTGTTGTGGACTTCCCAGAAATTTTTGTAAGTCTTGACTAGCCTCCTGCGAGGAAATTACCAACCGGCAATCAATTGAATACACACACGGCTGTCAATTGACCTCAAAATACTTCCGAGGTCAGGAAAGATATTAATACCAAAAGACTCCCGGGCGCTTGCACACTGGGTCGGTCTATTCCAGTTTATTAAGTATATTAATACTTACTTGAGTGACAGACTCCTTGTCACTTGCGAAACAGTGAATGCAAATTCTGAGAACTAATCAGCCTGAGAATATCAGTTCAAGTGGAACATGATATGAGTTGTGTACCGGTTGGAGTTGTTTAAGCCTACGGTCAGTCTCAGAGTCAGGCTGGGAAAAAATGAACTGAGTAAAAAGGACAGGCGGAAGACTGCCACTTCAAGTACCTGGTGTAGATGCCTATTTTTATCTATAATTATTCAATTATATATTAATATTTCTTATGACTGAGACAGGAAAAAGCGGTCTAGGGAAATCAGTACTAAGTGTAGATATGACGGAAAAAGGCAATAGTTAACATTTTCTAACTTGAAAGCTAACAGGCACTAGGGAAACTTCTAAATCAAGTTGTCATGATATGTTAAGAGCAGTTGAAAACGTAACAACTATCAGTCGGACTGAGCACTTGAAGTTATCATAGTATAACGACCAGCCAAAATCGGAGTCACTGCCGTGGACTTTTCAATGTTTTTGACATACCCGGCGGCGTTAGATTCTGTTGGAACTCATAATTAATTAATAGTTATGGACCGGCCGTATCGGAGTAACGGTGTCGTTAGAGCCATTACTTATGATCCGGCCAGTCAAGTTACGTGGCGCGTCTGTTGGCGCCTTTTCTCATTAAAGTTGTTGTAGTGTGTTGAGAGTGTAGTAGGTATCATAGATTGCTTTTTTAATAATAGTAGTCTAACAAGTTATCGAGCCTCGATTAGCGAACTCTGCGCCAACAGCTTTAATCAGTTCACTTAATCTGAAAGGAGAGGCATTAGGCCTTCAACAGAAAAGTGCGAAGATCGACGTGCTGCAGGACATCACTCCGTGGGTAGGCAGAAGGCGCCCACCTCAAACGTGTCTATCGGCTAGACAGCATAGCATAGACACACCAACTCATTTCATCCCTAATAACTATTCCTCCATTTCTACTTAATTGTAGGAATTTTACTGGTAGTTGAGTTAAGCTCCTACCTTCCGCACTTTGGTCCAACGTGGCAAACACCATCTTTGGAACGTCGATGAACAGAGGGTTTAAAGTGGACCCACCGCCATTTAACAGCAGAGACCCAGATTGGGATAATTGGGAATATGTGTTCCTTGCTGTTCTAGCGATCTATGATCCTTTAGCGATGGGAGCTACCTCCCCACAAACGACAGCCTCTATTTACATAAGCGAAGCTGACAGTTTCTTTCAATCTACCTACTGAACCACCTCTTTCACCTTCCGGAGATAGCGAGGACGAGAGTCAGGACAGGGCAGAGAGTAAGAAACCTACAGTAAAGAAAGAACCTACCAGCTCTTTCTCCAGCTCTGCCTTACCTGTCAAAAAAGAACAAGACGTTAGAACTAGTTCTGCTTTGCCTGATCCTTCCTCTTCCCCAGAAACTGCTGATCATAAAGAGCCTGATGAGAGTTCGGTCCCTATACTAACTACCGCATCTAGACCAAACCCCCTTATTGCATCTTTTGCTACAAATAAGTATTACCAGCAGGTCGAAGAAAGAGATAGACTGAAACATAACCGATTTATCTTTGCTCTCTTAATTCACTGACAGTCCTGCTCTAAGGACGAGGAAGCTATGTCTGTGATCAGAACAGCGGGGTCAGATGGAGTCGAATGTTTCATGTCATTGAGGAAGAGATATGGAGGTCTTGACCTTGTCAAATGGAAAGAAAGACAAGACTTCCTTGACCTTTCTTACCCCAAAAAGGTTCAAGACGTAAGACCCTGGTTGACTCTCTTTCACAGCAATATTGCTGATCAAGAGTCAGTTATGAAAGTCCCATACCCAGAACTCGTAAAGATCGAAACGGTCATGAAAAAGATCGAACACCTGACCGAGTTCGACAGTTTTCGCAACAAGGTCACCAGCCTCCTTCCGGAGGAACGACCGGGTTGGGAATCCTTTGTAAAAGTAATTGAACAGGTTGCTCAAATAGAGGAATCCAAAAACAAAATGAAGAAACTTTACTCGTCAGGGGGCGGTTTCCGCTCCCTTTCATCTAAAACTTCATCTGGTGTGGGAACTAAAAGCGACCCCATAACAGTCAATCTTATGGGAAACCAAGCTGCTAAGTTATCCCAAGGTTGCTACAACTGTCATGGGGATCATCAAATCAAGATTTGTATTGTCCCCTGTAATCTTCCCGAGTGCCCTCGAGACGGACATGTCCCGGTGAATTGCCCCATAAGGAAGAAGGCAGCAAGAATAGTCAACTTAGCAAAAGGGATAGGAGAGCTGAGTCTGACCAGGACAGATAAGACTAAGGAGGGCAGTAAAGGGAAGAGAAAGATGAGACGACAGAAGAAAGAGGTAGGGAAGGAGAAAAGGAAGTTGAAATCATCTGATTTCATCAAGAAGAGTACAGCAAAGACAAAGACGATTAGTCTGAACGCAGGAGGTCCTGACTCCTCTTCTTCTGGTAGTTCTGAAGAAGAAGAAGAGGAGTCCGAAGATCATGATTCAGACGAAGAGTCTAGACTAAGTACTCATGATGAGGAGGAGGTGAGGAGGGAGTAGGGGAAATAGGTTACATCAATCACATGTTAAGCATAAATATGATCAAGAGAGAGGAAACGGACGAAGAAGAACCAAATCCCTCACTCGACAACACCCCACCCACTTCCTCTTTTGAACAACAACCACCGCCACCCCACACATCAGAATTGAAGGACAAGAAGGAAAAGAGCAACACACACGCACAAGATATGTCTGTCCCCCCTCGTGTCCCTTGGTCTACTCCTTTCATTCGCCTCCTGAAAGACAACCGCTTCGTCAATTCCCTTGACATGGTGGGCGACCCCACACCTCTTGGGGTAATATACCCTATGGAGGAGGGATGGGGGCTTCGTCGTGTCAAGGGAGGATACAGGAAGGTCCTAATGAAGTCCCGGAATTCTATTTATTTTCACCGTTACGTGAGGACGATGGACCGTTGCTCAATTTGTGGGCACACCCCATCAGGGGAAGTGCGACCATTGTTTCAAATTCGAAATAATGTGAAGGGTTTAACGCAAATAATGCACGTTGTTCATGGAAACTAGGGGCCGCCCGGGGCAAAACCAAATCAGGTGGCGAATGTGCCAAGAGGATGGAAAAACAGGGTTGTGATTTTTGTTCCCACCATATCGGCTGTGAGCGAAATATGGATGACTTATTAGCAGTAGTTAGGGCACAGTTGAACGCGGGGGGTACACCATGGCACTCTGGGTTAATGGTAGCCCCTATGGACTGGATTATACGTCAGTGGATTAGGACAGATGAAAAATCCCCCCCCCCCCCCCCTGCCCAGTCTGATCCTCTCACGAGCTGGATTTGCCCTACCTGTAGTGATAAGTTTCTCTCTCAAAACAGCCTTGATTTCCATCTCCCCATTTGCGGACGGAGGGCGTCATCTTCCTCACACACATCACCACCCAGACATGTCTCTTCTCATAGCTCTAGTGCTTCATCTCACAAGACATACTCTCCCTACTTCAACTGTACAACGTTCTGACTCAAACATTGAAACGAGTGAGAACGTTGAGGCTGCAGTAGGGGGAAACAACCAAGGAAGAGAGAGAGAGAGATGAGGGAGAGACGATGACAGACGAAGACGATGATGAAACCATCTCTTCTGCTACTACTCAAAAGTCTTCCTCTTCTTCTCTTGCATCTGTACAACGCTCGAACTCTAAGAAAGAGATGAGTAAGAGCGTTGAGGATGAGGCAGAGGGAGAAGAGGGGGAGAACAAAAGAGCACGCTCATTGTCTGTTCGTCGTATCACGCATTCCCCTTCACCACGCCTTGCACCCAGCGAGTTGAATGAAGGGAGGGAGAGAGAGAGAGTTAAAGAGAGAGAGAGAGAGAGAGAGAGAGAGAGATAGGATTAGGAGAGACCCCACGGTCGCATGGAGATGGGATGAGGGGAAGATGGTGATAATAGGGGGAAATTGAGAAATACCATCTATTGGAGAGATACACAGACTGTTCGGTGCGTTAGCAGAGGGTGCTAGAGAGATAGAGGTGAGGGATTCTCTTATTACCGGAAGAGACGGGGAAGTTAACGAGTTCTATCTTGAACTCTACATGGATATTGAAAGTTTCGTTATTTCCATGCCCACAAATGGAACAACCCTTTTGCGAGGGGGCTCGTTGCGGCATTTCCTCATTTAAGAACTCGATTACTGGAATACCGGGAATACCTGCAAAAGATAGGGATAGAGGGGGAGAACGTACGAGATATCCCCCCATCAAGACCTAGCACATTGCCCAACCCCACCTCAAACATCTCACCCCCATCTGAGAAAGATTGTGTCATAATGATGCATGAGAACGAGGGAGATGAGGGAGAGACACCAGAAAAGAGTATGGTGGGGATGGTTTGGGTAGACGATAGTGGGGCTAGTGAGTCCCAATCACCCCATAAGGATGTATTCGTGAGGTTGAAGCATAACCCTCAAAAGTTCAAAATTGCGAAAAGGAGTATTAAGACGGAGTACAAGGGAAAGTCTTAATGCAACTCTCTGGAGCAAACGGAGAACCGGTTCAGTTGTATGATTCACACACGACATACAACCCCCACTTGAGTTACGGTTTAGTCGCCACTTCGGCTTGGTTGAAACAAGGACTGGCGGTAGTCCATCAAAACAACCAGGTGCTTGTGCTCAAGTCCCCAATCCATATCGATGAAGAACATATTGCAACCAGGGGCAGATCTTTGCCCAACAACCTGTTCGTCCTTGATCCCCCGGGAATGTCCCCTCTAGACCCAAATCATCGATACGAACCAGTCCCCCTCGAAAAGCAGAATGTGAAGATAGAAAAAGAGGGATCATCGTCACCCACCGTCACATTCTGACTTGCCCCTCGCCGTCCTACACAACCAACAACCCTTCCAGTGTACAATGATGTATGTTGCAATGATGTCCCATGTTTATGTGAGGGGTGTCGCGACAGTAAATCATGTGTCCCGTTGTCTTGCGAAACAAATACGGAGAAGGGTGAGCATTGTTCACAGAGTTTGGCTTGTTGTTTGGTCATGCCAAATGATGTATGTTCGCACACCTCACGAACTCAAGAACATGATGTTGGTTGCCGAATGTCAAAAGCATTAAATCCTGTTGTCCGACCCACACATAGTGAGCATATACACGCCACCGTCTTCCACCGAATGTGTAAACATAGAGGTGTAAAGGCTATGGAAAGAATGGCTCATTATATGGGGGTGAAGATAGTAGGGGTAGGATGGCGAGAAAGGATTATGAAGTGTGAGTACTGCTTAAGGAATAAGATAAAGAAAGCACCTCACTTCCACAAAAACCATCACATTGTTGAACGTCATTCCGGGGTTCATATTTCAATGGACACACAAGGATGGTGGAATAATATCATGGGATGGTAAGCGATACAAATTTACGGTCAAATGTCTCGCTTCAAATTTCGAGCTCAACTATTATTTACGTCATAAGAATGAATTCTTTGCGTGTTTTATTAAGGCCGTTGCTTGCTTTGAAAGACATACAAACCGGAAAGTTAAAATTTATTACCTGTGACCAAGAGTATGGTCGATATGATACCTGTCAGGAGTGGGTTAATGTTAATCAGCCTATCTTAATTGAGGCTCCAACCGCGGAGAAACAGGCAGTCTCAAAGATAGAGAGGTCCCACCAAACCAACGGTGGGCCTGCTAGGGCGATGTTTAGCGATGCTGAGCTCCCTCCAAAGTTTTGGACGGAGATGGAAAGGAACGCCACTTATGTTAACAACCTCCTCCCGATAGCCAAAGGATCCTTTAAGGGTAAGTCCCCTTTCGAAGTCATTCACCGCCGGAAACCATACCTACACCACCTTCGCCCCACTGGTTGCGCTGCAGTGATGAAGGTTAAGGCTCAGCGGGGGAGAGGCGTGAGAGGAAAGAAAGTTATCTTTTTAGGTTACGAACGTAATACCGGGTATTATCGTGTTTATGATCCCGTCGCGCGCATAATACACGGTAATGTCAGGGATGTTATGTTCGATGTATGGAGACTGGGTAAACGAGAGGCCTCCAAAGCCCTAGAAAGAACAGCAGAGGAGGGTATGTGTTCGGTCGGATGGAAATCGACCACACCCTCTGCTGTTTTGTCCCCAGTTAACACACCACCAAAAGAGAATGTTAGCTTTGACGTACCTGTAACTACACCTAGTACATCTACCTCACCCACCGTAGCTGCTGCTAGCAATAGTGAAAGTACAGAAAATGCTCCCATTACGTCTATGACATCTCCGAAAGGACCTGAAAGTGATGAGTCGATTGGGCAAACGTCGCAAGCGATAGTGACGAAACGATATCAAAAGTCAAGATTTCAGTAATCTACCTGATCTCATTCCTCATACGTCTATGACATCTCCGAAAGGACCTGAAAGTGATGACGATTCGGTGATCGTTGCAAGCGATAGTGACGTAAACGATGCCCAAAGTCAGGATTTCAGTAATCTCCCTGACCTTATTCCCCCTACTCCGTCTTCACGGGATGTAGGGAGCATGAATCAGGGGGAGAAAGGTGTCAAGGTAGTGGGAAAAAGGGGGAGAAAATCAAGGTTAAAGTCATTTTGTCTGGGAAAATCGTCCAGATCCCGGCACGGGCTTTCGGGGAAGAGTGGGCTAAATCCACTTATGGAGGTAAGTGGGATTCTACTTTGCGGAAGGGAGTTACTCTTGCCCCGACTGCCCCGGTTGTCAGGAGAAATAAACGATTCCCAGCCCACAACGTCAAGTTTGATGATGGCATTATGGAGAAAATAATAGATTCTGAGATTTTAAAGTACGAGATTTCAGGGGGAGCAGCCCCCCCTTCTCTTGTACCGCAGGCTATTATCGAACCGGCACGCCACGACCCCAATGTAACCAGTGAATTCGGCCATGCCGAGGGGGAGAGAGTTAGGATAGCTGCGGAAAAGGACAAACATCCCCCGGGATATAGCATGCACAGTGGTCCGCACATTTTACACAACGTCCGAGAGATTGAACCCGTTAGCTTAGTCACCGGAAACGGAGAGAGTGTAATGCGAAACATGGGGGAAGCGAGGTTGACAAGAATAGATGGATCGGGAAAGCCAGTTTTGGTCAAGAAAGATTTGTTGTTAGACAACAGGGATGGAGGTCTCATGAGCAAGGAAACATTTCTCAGGAGAACGTAATCCACGGGAGAACCAGAAATAAACATATCTGTCTGTGCGAAAGAAGAGAGAATCAATTATTGCCTGGTCACCGAGCAAATTCCGGAATTCCCCGTCGTACAGAAACCGAAAGATAGAAGACAAGCAAGAGAGACAGAAGTCAGACAGCAAGAGGAGCTCAAAGCATTTGAATGGAGAGAAGAGAGCGAGACGAGAAAGTCAGGCACTCCCATTATTCCTCGAAAATGGATAGACACTGTTAAGCAACAGGGAACGAGCGAATATCATAAAGCTAGAATCACCCTAAGGGGGGATCTCCTGAAAGCGGGATTGCAATATGATCCCAAACGCACATACTCACCTACCGCTCACCATCGCACTATCCTTCTTATCATTGCCTATGCTGCCTGCTTCGGAATAGACTTGTGGTTAATTGACTTCACCACCGCATACTTACATGCCAAAATGCCTTATGACATCTATGTAAAACCTCCCCCGGGTTTTGAGAGAGAAGGTTTTGTTTGGCTCCTCCGGAAGGCCCTTTATGGTCATCCTGAGGCGGGGAGATTATGGTATGATTTGATGTTAAAGGAGTCAGTCGGAAAGCAAGCTTTTATTACTTTCTTGACCGGGCTTCTTTTATCAAACATGCCAAGGACCCCATAAGTACACAGCTCCTCTCTTTTCATGTAGATGATGGACTGCATGCTGCTGATGAATCCAAACACGTAAGTCTCGTAGAGAGCATGAAGAAACATGGTTTCAGGTGCAAAAACTTAGGGAAGGCCACGGAATTCAAGAACATCCAGATTGTCCAATCTGAGAAAGGGATTTTACTGCATCAACGAAAATATGAACTTCTCATTTTAGGTGAGTTAGATTATATGAAGGAGGTGCCTGCTAAAACCCCCTTCACCTCAGAAAACCCTGCCCCCCTGAAAGTTGGCCACCGCCTGCTCAAATATGACCTTAGATGTTTGATTGGCATACTTATCTTCCTTGCTGTTCACACCCGCCCTCTCTGGATCTGTCCTTTGAGTATAGCTACAAAACAGCAAGTCCCATCCCCTGAAATATCTTATGCCATGGTTCACCGCATGTTCCTGTGGTTGCTGACCCCGAGAGCCCTATATTTCAAACGGGGTGATAGGCTTAGTCAAGATGTTGACTGAAGGGTTCTTTGTCCCCAAACCCCCTAAATCATGGAGACCGGCCGAAGGACCATCGGCCGCAGAAAAGGCACTTGAGCTTTACTCATGTGAAGCCACAGAAGTCAATGCTTTCAATGTCCCCGTTATCGCCAATGTCGAAAAACTGATAGACAAACACCCCCTCGTGGGATACGTCGACTCAGACTTTGCAGGAGAAAAGGTTACAAGGAAGTCCCGTTCCGGGTATCTTTCTCTTCAACGGGGCACCGGTGGCATGGTTTTCTAAATTTCAAACTGTAATTACTCAATCTAACCTTGAATCGGAGACCGGACGGTATCCGCTAACAAAGCAGTAAGGGAGTTGCTTGCTTTAAGACAGTCCCTCCGTGACATCGGTTTGCCCATGAGAGGTTTCACTCCCTTGTTCGAAGACAATGAGGGGACTATCATCCTCTCAGAAAGGGGGTTAGGGGAGTCCAGAACCAAACATATCGATGTCAGGTACCACCTGCTCGAAAAGTTAGTTAAGAAGGGAGTTGTCAAGTTGTTCCGGGTACCGACGGAGGAAAACATCGCGGATTTATTTACCAAGATACATTTCACGTACGAGAAATTCAATTACCTGGCTGACCAAATCTCGGTGAAGTTGGTGAAAGAATTTCTCGCAAAGTTTGGTGTTAAAAAAAGTCGCGTTGTAAGTACCGGGTATTTCCCGCATAAATACTCATGCTATGATCATTTATAATTATATTCTCAGGAGCGGATCGTATTGATTCTCGTTTATTATATTTCTCGCATACTGTACATTGAGGGGAGTGATATAGGTGATTTGAGCGCGAGCGTGATTCAACGCGCGCCCAGTGACGTCGTACCTCCTTAAAGGAGAAGAGGCATGACATGCCTGGACTTTCACCTTTCTCTTCCCTCCCCCCCCCTCCCCCCCCCCCTCCCCCCCCGTTAAGTTGTAATAACCATTCAGTTGCATAATTTTACAAAGTCGAGGGGGAGGATGAGAAGCGCCGCGGCGAAGGCTGATTCGGGCCCTGGAAACTTACTAAGTATGTGGGTGTTCCCGTGCTGGCGTAAGCTCGGGAACACGCACTCTTTGGGAAGCTACCCATTGTGGAACCTTTACCGACTCCTTTCAAAGTCTATCCGGTTTACCTAGCAAGACTATCGACGCAGTATGGAAACGCACTTTAATAACTCGTATAATAAAAGAACTGACGCTTTGACTTCCACGTCACAGGCTGACTAACTTAGGTATAGGTCTTACGCATTTCGGTTAACATTGGCATTATTGACTGTCCGGCCTATTGACAAATCAACTACCTAAGTAACGGTGAATTAAATTGAAATAGTAATGACCAACGCTCCCCCTTAGTTATTTGTCAATGTTACAACTACCGTCATAAGTGTCTTATAGTTCTGAAGCAAATGAAAAATTTGCAAGCGCTTCCCGTAAGGGGTATCAAGTGTAACTAAAAACTATTTTCTAAAAACGTTAGGGGTGTGAGGAAACAAGTGGAAAGAAAGAGAAGCGGGCTGTATGCGATAAAATAAGACCATCCTTCTTTTTCGCCCACCCGAGGCCAGAAAAAGTCAGGAATCCTCCCCACCGGCCACCGCGAGGCCCGGGGGCTAGTCAAGCTCTACTCGTAGCTCATCGCCATCGTAAGCATAGCCGTCCTCGGTTGCGCCCACATCTATTTCCCATTCTTCCTGTTCGGTATCATTGTCCCGTCCTTCTTGGAGTTCCCGAAGCTGTTCTATTTCTTGTCTTGGGTATCGTCCGTGCTTTAGCTTTAGGAATTCCGCGCGGTTGATTTTCCATTCCGCATGCTGGTCTATAGGGTACCGAGCCCAGCCATTGCATCGATCGAAGATTCCACGGCTTCCTATCCGGCATCGATAATACTAAACAACTCACACAGAGCGAGAACAAAACACAAAACATAGGTGAAACACACGAAGTCATTCCGGTTCTGCGGAATGATAACCGTGAATTTGTTGAGCAAATAAATAAACTGCTCGCGCGGCAACGGTTTGGTGAGTAAATCTCCTATCTGCTTTTTAGTACCTACCTTTATAAACTTTATCTCTCCATCTCTCTGAAGGTGATGAATGAAGTGTAATTCGAGAGGCAAATGTTTGGTGCGGGGTCCGGATAGTCCTCTTTCACCCGCGAGAATTGTTTGCGAATTATCCTCGAAAATTTCTACTGCACCTTTTTGCGGAATTCCGAGTTCCTGTCTGACATGACCTATTGCTAGTCCTTCTCTTATGCATTCAGCAGTTGCGTAAATTTCCGCGTCATTTGAACTAAGTGCTATCCTACTCTGTCTTTTTGAAAGCCAACCTATTGGGTCTCCTCCCCACAAGATTATAAAACCTGTGCGAGACTTCCCCGTCTTCAAACAGACTTTGTGAGCGGCATCGGGCCACAAAGTGACCTTAGGGTAGGACATACCCTCTTGAACGGATTTTGGCCCGTTAAAAGCTTTACTGCGAAAAGACTTGATTAAATAGCGTATGATTCTGCCTAACATAGCGTAAGTTACTCCCTTGTCTATGGTTTGCATGACGCTTGCAGCGTTAAGAGCTTGTTCAATATCTGGTCTAGTCATCTCGGCTAAATAAAGCAAACCGCCTACTATACTCGGAATAGACATTTTACGCAAAGCTGCATCTTCAGACATTGCTTCCGGAGTTTACCGCTGGGGTACTTACCGGACGAGAATTTGCGTATCCTGTCTCACGTAAAATTTGCAATTGGTACTTTCTTTGGTGCAAAACGATCCTGCCTTTCTCATGCACTATCTCTATCCCTTTGAATTCCTTTGCGACTCCTAGCCTTTTGAGTGGTGAACTTCGGATCACCGTACTTCGGGTCGGACAGAGCTTGATTCATGCAATCCTGAAAGATAGCCTGGGCGGTTTTCAATCCCATCGGGAGGACTGTCCACTGGTACAGTCTCCCGCCGACGGCAAAGGCCGTCAGTGCCCGACTCTCCACATCCAAAGGGATGTTCCAGAATCCATTCTTCAAGTCTAGCTTTGTAAAGAACTTAGCATCCCGGAGTCGGTTGAGGCCATCCCGCATACGGGGGATTGGTGCCTCAACGCTCTTGATGATCTTATTGAGCCTCGTGTAATTGCTAACGCAGACGCGAATTTTTCATAGGCTTCTTTGTTAGGTGTGGAAAACATTAAACCATCCACATGAAATGCTCCCATTATCGCATCTCTTATAGGCTTGTCTTTCTCTACAAACATGCATAAGTCGGAGTCTAACAACCTAAATCCTAGCTTCACTAACTTAGGGGCTAGTATGTCATACCACCTTCTACCTGCCTGAGGCGCACTATATAACGCTCCATCAACACGCAATATCATCCCCTCTTTACCCTCTCTATCCATTGCTTCAGGTGGGTAGGCAAATACGGGATCTTGCATGCGGGCATTTAAGTAAGCATTTTTGAAATCAATTCCATAAAGCTTATTACCATGCCAGGCAGTTGGTTTGGCAAGCATGAGCAGTGAGCGATGTGAGGCACAAGGGACAAACAATTGGTCAGGGTTGAAACTAACTGAGGACCTGGCTCTAACATGTCTCCTCTTAAAGATAATCTAGACTTAACAAACTTCCTTCCGTTCTCGTCTATCTTTACTTTGTGAACCCATGTGAGCCTAACTATCTTGCTAACACCAGCCTTTTTGGCTTCGCTGAAGTTAACCCATGTGTATATCTTAAAGTCTTTAAGAGATTGAATCTCCTTCTTCATGCCCTCTAACAACTCTTTCGCTGTCAATCCCTGCTCAGCTATCTCTTTAGGCACACGAATGTTGAAATAAAGCAAAAGTTCATTTGGTTCATTCATGCATCTGTCATAACATAACATAGCACTTTCCAACTCTCCAGCAGGCAATACGGACTCCCCCTCACTTACCTTGTACTTATTGATATCAGAATCTAGCATCTTCTCTAGTCTGTCCTCAAACTGAACAAAGTGAGATGGCTTGGGTTGTTTTCTGACTTTTAATCTCTCTTTGGGGGCACACTTCTGCTTTACTATGCCTGTGCGCCCTTTACTCTCCCAGCCCTCTCCGTATGTCTTCTCTGCCCACTCGTCTCCCCACTAACTCTCACTCTCACTCCCTCTAGTTCCCGAACCTCAACTACTTTTTCTTTTCGTTTTAGTTCACTATGCGGTCGTGATGGTGGTTGTTGTGCTTGTGGTGGTTGTTGTTGTGCCTGTCGTCTTATTCGTTTTCCTTCTTGAACTATGTTAGCTTCGGTGATCTTGTCACTCTGCTCCCATGTTCTTCCTTTACTAGGTTGCTCACTCTCTTCATATGCTCTTCTCTCATGCTGTGCTTGAGGGTCAGATGCGTCTGTGAGTGCGTGTGCATGTCCTAGTCCTGTGTTGTTTGTCTGTGGGGTTGTGTCGGTGGGATGGGGTGCAGCTGTCGGTGTGGTGTCGATGTCCTGTGTTGAAAAGTTATCTTGTGTTTGTGTGTGTTTGTGATTTATGCTGACTCCCCCTGTGTCTCCTCCATACTCCCCCTGTCCTTGTTGACTATCTGACTGACTAACGTCATCGACCTTGTCGTATGTGTCGTCATCGTCATGAGTCTGTGTCGTGTCCTCTTGTGTGTGGGTGGTAGTGACTGTGGTGGTGGTGGGTGTGGAGTGTGTTTGTTCAACATCGACATCCTTACTCTCACTCTCCCCCTCAGCTACATCCTCATCCTACTTGACTGTTCTCTCTGGATGTGCTTCCTTGCCTATCAGGTACGAGTTGAACCGCACGTTTCTAACTCCTATTACTACTTTCCTACCGTCCCACACTCTATATAGCTCTCTAAATAAGTCATACCCTACTAGCATAACTTTCTTTCCTCTAAACTGTCCCTTTCTACCCTTGCCTGTATACATTACTCCCATGCAGCCTATCGGTCTAAGGTGTTTCAAAAATGGTTCCTTCCCAAAAACTGCTCAAATGGGGACATCCCCTTCCTTGGTCCTTGGGTGGCAGGCAAAATGTTATGTAAAGTGGTTGCCGAATGTTCCATCTCTGCCCAGAAAGAAATGGGCAGGTGGGCATGGTAACGCATGGCTCTTGCGGCCCCAACCGTAATGTTATTGGCTTTTTCAGCGATAGGGTTACCATCTTTGTCCCCTGTTGCTGACGTTTTCCATATAAACTGAATAGACTTCCACCACTCTATCACCTCTTTCGGGACATCAAACTCTTGATCACGTCTAATTTCTTGTGCTTTGTTTCCTGTCTGTCTCTCATAAAATGCTACCGCCTGCTTAATGCAGTCAATAAATTCGTTCTTATGAGCAAGATAATAATCCTTAATAAACAACGAGTAATCGTCCGTGACCGAAAACTTATGTCTCTTACCGTGTATTGACCGTGCTGACCACGTTCCGGTGTCTATGTGTAATACTACTCCTGGCTTACTAGCTCTCTCTATCTTATGAACTTTAAACCTAGGCAATTGCTTTGCCTTACCTATCATGCATGATTCGCAGAATTCTACTTTCTTCTCATCTCCTACTAGCTTTATGCCTAATGCATTTGCCAATGCTCTCATCTTCTTAATGCTATAGTGTCCACATGCATAATGGAACAATCCTATATCTACCTTTCTAATCGCACCAGGCTTGCAGGGATAAGACGCATACAGCATTACCTCCCCTGTTTTGCCTTCTGTCTGCCTATGCTTCTGTCTTTCTCTCTTGGGGTTTCCCTCCCCTTTTACCCCACCTCTTCTCTTTTCTTATTCTGTGGGGGTTCATAACGCTCATTTATGTCCAATGGGGTGTCAAATTCATCGTCCCATCTGTAAAGAAGGGTTGACATGAGCCTACCTCTTACCAGTACGTCTCTCTCCTCTAATCTTATGGGGTGTTTGAGTATGACTAGCTGTCCGTTTTGGTGAATGATTGACCGGTGATGGGTATTATCCATCCTGCCGGTTGAGGCAATATTCACGGGTAAACTGGCGTCAAGGAGCATTGGCCTTGACACCGTAATTGGCCTACCGTGTCCATTTATGCGCGTCACTCTTGCCGTCCCCTCCTGTCCTATTTCACACTCTCCATTACATGTAATTAGCTTGACAGGGGAAACGGACTTAATGTCGTGTAACATTTCAGGGTTGCATGCTATGTCTCGTGACGACCCGCTATCCTGAACTATCGTGCTTTTTCTGTCTCTCCCCCCTTCCCA
The DNA here is from genome assembly GCA_019918135.1 of Paulinella micropora. Taxonomy (NCBI): domain Eukaryota; phylum Cercozoa; class Imbricatea; order Euglyphida; family Paulinellidae; genus Paulinella; species Paulinella micropora. The sequence continues at coordinate 58,916 of WBZZ01002542.1, read as the reverse complement.
TCTAACACTAGTGCGTAGTTTTGTTTGCTGTTCTTGTGTTGTGATGGTGCTGATGGTTGTGAGGTGTTGGTGCTTTGGGTTTGTGTTGGTGGGGATAGTGTTGTGCGTGCTGCGTGTGCAAAATACACTCCCTCTATCGCTCTCACCACATCTGTCAAGAACTCATCTAGCACTAACTTCCCTTCACTCACTCTCTTTACCTCACCACTGCTCTCCCTAATGCATGTTGTTGTGAGTTGTTGAGCGAGCTGTTCTATGTCTTTGAAAGTGATGATGGGTGGCGTGTTGGTGTGTGGTTGGGTTTGAGGTTTTGGACCTGTTGCGGTGTCGAGGTTGCCGCTGCGCCTTCACGCTGCTTCCCCTTGGCCTCCCCGGTCCCTACGGCAACACTGGGTAGTCCGGCAGATGCCGGACTCCCACTCTTAGCGTGAGTCTTCTTGATAATGCAGTGTTTTTCAAAAATATTTCTTAACATTGCCCTTCCGCGTAAATGTTAGAAATTCCGGGTCAACATCACTATCATCTAAGCATGAAGCCATTTCCATGTCATGTAACTTAAAGATCTCATCTTAGCATCTAGAGTCATTTTCACTGTCATAGTATGACTCCTCCATCTCTTCCTCTCCTTCTTCTTCCTCACTGCTCTCTCTTTGCATTGCTGTGTCATCTGTTTGCGTGACATGAGTGGGTGATGCGGTGCGAGGTGTTTGTGTGGTGGAGGTGTGTTTTTGTGGCGATGTCTCTACAGGCCTGCTCCCCCTCACTTCCCTTTTCACTCCCTTTTGCTTACTCTCTCCCTCCCTCTGTGGAGATTGGTTGGTGAATGTGGTGGTGAGGTTGTGTGGTATGACTGTCCCTCTCTCTTTCGCATCATCACGCAAACCACTCTCATCAGGGTAGTAAGGGGACTTGGGGGGACGGAGATCTGGGCTGACAGCTAAGTCAAGAAGAGAATACTCTTTGTCCTGTTTCTTTGCATGATAACCGCAAAATAGACCATATATCAACCTTGAAGCTTGCAAAGCATTTGAACCCTTTTTGTCTTTCTCAAGAGAGATTTGCCAAGGACTGTTCTTTTTGTTTTTGCCATGATATTAAGGGACCTTGGCCTCTCTTTGCTATACCTCGCAATTGTTGTCAGAGGTGATTTGGGGACTGTGTTTTGACGCTGTGGGGTGTTTGTGGAGGTGTCCCTTGTTAGCTGACTCTGAGAGCGTGAGATTGGTGTGGCGGAGGGACTCCCTCCGTCACTTCTATTTGTCGACAGGGGACGAACACCTGGCTCAATCTGAGGTTCCCCAGACTCGACATTCGCTCTCTCCCTGTCTCTCTCTTCGTCAGGGGTTTCCCCAGGGTCGTCAAGGACATCTCCCCCCATGAAGACGAGCAAAGCGTCACTGTCAGTCTCTGTGTCCCCCTCTTCTTCTTCCTCTCTTATGAGGTTCATGTCTTTGTCTTTGAGAGACTTCTTGTGCTTTTTGCTGTGAGGTTTTCCCTTTTTCTTTTTGTTATCGTTCTTGTCTTCACTCGCTTGAGCTTTCTTACGGGGTTTCTTTGCTGGGCAACACTTCTTGGTATGGCCTTTCTCATTGCACTCGTAACAAGTGACTTTGAGCCACCATTCTTCCTTCTTCCTGAATTTTCTGAACTTGCCCTTACCCCCTTCGTCCTCATCTCCCTTATCTCCCGCTAATAGGTTTGTCTCCCTCTTCTGCCTCGTGGGCTTTTCAGGTCTCTCCTTCCTCTCTTCCCCTCTCCACTTATCCTTTCTTCACAACGCCTATGTGTCTCTTGCGCTGTCAACTAAGTCGTCAAATCCTGGTCTAAGGTTGGTGGGTAGGTTGAAGTAGAGTGCTTTGAAGTTCTCTCCGTATGCGGGGTGCTTTGCGAGCGTAGCAAGCAGGGCTCTTATGAGGTCATCCTCGTCGAATGGGTGAGTTCTGTGACTTTCTACCTCTCCCTTCATTGCAATATAATCATTCAACCATGCATCAACATTTTGCCCGGGTTTGGATACGTGTTCTCGAAAACTTGCGCGTTTATGTTTTTGTTTACCCCGGAGATTGAACCGAACTTGGCACGCACTGCCTCTATCAGCTCTATGATTGTCTTAGTACGCAAATATCGAACGATAACAGGATGAGAAAAAGCAACAGACAGAATGAGTTGTAGTGTTCGCATGCGCTCATAATGCTTCTTTTCTTTCTGTACTACTTTCACTCTGAGTGTCTGTGCTCGTTTCGACTGTCTTCGTTGCTCATGCTTCATTTTCTTTGCTCTTTTCTCTCTCCAGTTTTTCTTCTGTTCGTCAGTGAGCTTCGTCCAATCCTTCGGTCTGTCATCAGAGGGTGTCTTTCCTTCGTCTTTCTTCAGCGTTTTGGGTCTCTGCCTGCCTGCGTCTGACGAACTGCCTTCATCGTCAGTATCTACATCAGGGGTATCCTCTGAGTCAGGTTCATCAGGCATCTCCCTCTCCTCAATCTCCAGTGCTTTGACTGGGTCATAAGGATATTTAACCTTTGCCTTTGCTGGGTCATCGAATGCCAGCGTGACGCACTCACCATGCCAGGCACTGATGCCCTTTGCATAGTTCACTAGCTTGTAACGGAAGTCGGAATAATTCCGAGTGGTACCATCCAACTGCGGGTACTCTTGCTTTAAACCCATTCTTTTCTCAGTTCCAAGGCTCATAACCTTTGGGAAGCTACCCATCGTGGAACCTTTACCGACTCCTTTCAGAGGCTATCCGGGCTACCTAGCAAGACTATCGATGCAGTATGGAAACGCACTTTAATAACTCGTATAATAAAAGAACTGACGCTTTGACTTCCACGTCACAGACTGACTAACTTAGGTATAGGTCTTACGCATTTCGGTTAACATTGGCATTATTGACTCTCCGGCCTATTGACAAATCAACTACCTAAGTAACGGTGAATTAAATTGAGATAGTAATGACCAACGGCACTACCTTATAAACTGTATTACTCAAATGTAGGCGCAGATAGGTAAATATGCGACCTTTTCTTATACCCCTATACACAGTGATGTATGGAAGAGCTATATCTCTTTAATATGTAGTTATATCTGTTTTTATTTATATACTTTTGATCCGGTTGAAAACGATAATATAAATATTACGATTCATAACCGGTACTACTTTTTTAAGCCGTATAATATTATCGTTAGGGGTGACACTGGGAAATGTCTCTCTTTTCCCTTTTTGTTGCTTGGCTCTGACAGTCTCCTACATTTTCCGCCATACTGGTTTCCTCTCTTTGCAGAGGAGGAAGATTAGGTTATTTTCAGAGTGCTGTGGAATTGGAAGGATAAATACCCCGGCTTACATTAAATAATATCTTTTGATTATAACCGACAAAAGTGGAGCCCCAGCCCTAGATTTTCATATCCTCCAAATTTGAATTCAGCAATTTGAAAAATAGCCACTCCCTAAGCAAAGCAAGAAGGAAAGGTAGTGGAGGAGTGTAGGAAAGGAGTTGGGGAGGTGTTAGTAGCTTGCAGTGCACAAAAACAACAGTGAAATCCTGCACAGAGGCCCATAAAGCGGCACGACAAGGCACTCGTTGTGTGTACGATTTTGACAACTCAGGCAGTGTGTTTGGAGAGTGTAGGGGGCATAGAAAGTGTACTTAGTGGGACAGAAACATTAGGGGGGCTCACTGGTGTGATTGTCGACACATTGTCGAGCCAGAGGAGTGCTTAATAAACACACACAAGGAGAAGGAAAACACCCTCCTATCAGTTCTGTCAACACTCCTACACGTATACCTACACATACTCCTCACGTGGAGAATAACCAACAATTACACGCTCTAACTCTTGTTTGCACTGCCACAAACACGTAACACACACAAACGTTGTTGACACGTCAATACGTGCGAGGCAGAAGGAAAACAAACAAACAACACACATACAGAATCCTATTGCTTTGGCATTAAACCTGTTTATACAAACAACACCCATCCCACACCAAAGAAGGTAGCCATCTCTCAAAAGGGTGGTAGGCCAGTCTATTAAGACATAGGCCGGGGGAATTAAGTGTAAATTGAAGACAGGGAGGCTAAAAAGGAGTGTGTTTTGGGAACAATTTTTTATTTTTGTTCACAAACAACGAAACACACACCCCACATCACACTCAAACACTCTAAACGTGTTGTGTGGTGTCACCAAGGTCAGCAAGGACAAGAACTCGGATACCGAGCAGCTCCCAAGACATCAACGACAAGTGTGTGAAGAGTCACCAGCACTCGGTACACACACAGGCATACACACTCTCGTAGACACACAGACGAGACACACACCTCACATCACACCCAAGCACTAACAACGTGTGTGTGGTGTCAAATAGGTCACCAGAACAAAAACTCGGACACCGAGCAACTCACAAGGCATCAGCCGTTGTTGTGTGAAGAGTCAGCAGCACTCGGTACACACAAACACATACACACACACGAGAACACTCACAAACACACCCCCCATAACTCAACAAGGCAAAGCTTCGGTTGGTTTTTGAGTTGGGAAAGGTTCTTTCAAAAAAGGACAATAACAGTGACCTATTGGGCTGAGCCCAGAAAGGATCATTGAAAACCTTTTTGAACGATTCTTGATTGTTTACGCACGAGGATGGAGTAAGGTTGCTAACCGACTTGTTTGTGAAGCACAAGTGTGGTGTACTTTGCCAGGGTGCACACGTACACATCGTCTGGCTTGGCAGAAGGAACAGCAAGGCTTCCCCCGACAGAGGGGGAGGGTGAGTCCACCAATTCCCTGACTGTTAGTTGGTGATTGTTGTGTTGGGTGTGAGTTGGTTGTCGTATTGTATAACATCGTGCGTGACACAAGCATTGACGACACAGTGAACAGAACACACGACAACAAAAAGACAAACACAACAGCACACTTACACAACACGAGAACATACGACTCCATCTGCTCGTTTCAACCCTTCAGGGGCACACTGAACATGGCGTGGATAGGCTCTAAAAATTAAACGAGATCATCCATCGCTATAAAACTCGACATGTCTGACGAAGCAGACGGTAACGACACGCCCGCCACAGGCGGCGGTTTTACCACTCCCGCAAGGGGAGGAGGACGAGCACAGGAGGAACCTGTCCTCGCTCCCCATGGAGAGGGCCCGACAATGGGTTGGTAATTCCGGCTCGTGCAATTCAAACGAAGGTAGTGCTGGACCGATACCGAGGCCCAGCCGAGCGATGGCCAGGCAGCCCTCAAGATGACGAGGAACATGGGACAAACCCAAACGACAACTCGATGCATCTTTTCCCGAATAATATGTACGAGGAGGCAACTTGGTACAGGTGTATGTTCAAGGAACCCTCGATACAAGGGGCTATTGGACTAATGCATTTGTTCAATCCGAGGCTGAATGCAAATGGTACCGCTACCATACATCATGTTATGGACCTCTACAGGGTTCTAGCAACCGTGCGTGACTCCTTATTAGACGAAGCGTGGCAGATAAACCACCAAAGGTACCCAGCTCTGCTGAATACCTTATTCGTCGAGAAAAAGGATCTGCAACCCTCTCTCACTTTTCCTTTCACACAGAACCCAGATAAAGAACTAGCTACAGACACAAAGTGGCCCAACTCGGCAGGGTTGCTGGTGTTTATCTCGGAGATACAAGCTTGGAATATAGTTTCAGCACGAAACCTGAGTGCTGCGGTTGCAGTTTGGAATCTCACCCTCACAGAGCACAAGAGCTGGAAGAAACAGCTTCTCCCCTCTGAGGACGATTCAACTGCAGCTGCCCAAGCCCGGGACACCCTTAACGAGCTGCTTGATATAATCGAACAGCATCAGTGGACCTGGGTGAGTAGGATGGCAACGAAGTTCAAATACTTCAAGGCCACCATGGTGTTTGAGAAGGCTATTAGAGGTGGTAAGGCGGTGGAGAAGAAAATCGCTCCCCATCCAGCAGTAAAGCTCTATTGGTGCAACTTCCTCGCTATGTGCGAGTTAGTAGCACAGACCATCAGTGACATCCTCCGAATTTGCCTAGCGAACGAGGTTCATGTCACATACGGCAATGATGGCAGAGCAACTGTCGTCCCAGAGGGAACGACATTCGTCTTCTTTCACAAGACGGTAGTTGTCCCGCCCCAGGGAAACCAAGGGGGTGGCGGACACAACCGACCTTCAAACACCACGGAAGAACAAAAGAAAGCGAACGACAAATTGGTCGAACGAGCTCTGACTTGGCTTGACAAGGCCACAACCTTTGACTATGGCAAGTATAATCCGCAAGTCAATATTGATTATGGCGAAGGTATCTTGCTTTTCTTGGGCTATACGTGTCTAGACAGCACGATTGGACAGTTCAGTCTATCCGCTGCTGACACTAAACAGATATTAGCCAACAAAGCCAGTCGTTGGGCATCCCAAGACTTGTTAACGCACAAGTGGCCACAATAGGATGAGGAAGCGGGCCGATTGATTCAAGGGGGACAATTGAAGCCTCCCGGGCGACCTCATTACCTGCTCGAACAATTTGTAAAGGGAGCCAACTGGGGTTTCATGTGCGACCCTGTTATCGTCGCCGACCTGGTGTCGGCAATGGCACAACGTATGTGGGAAGCCGATGTGCCACACAACGAAATCGTGGACCTCCCACAAAAGGTGATCACGCCCCTTGTTCGTGCGGATTTGGCGATGTTACTGGTGGCAGTCCTTAAGGGCATCGCTAGAGCAACGACCACCAAAGGCCGAACAACGGGGAAAAGATACATTCGCAACGTCTTGTCACAGGCACAGGATGCCGATGACCGCGCATTCTCGCTTCAGAGTTTTCTCGTTGACCGATTGGTCGAAGTATCCGCGTGGGATGCAACTTTTGTGAAGAAGATCTTCGGCTCTAAAGCGAACAAGGACGAACGTATGCGGCGGGCAAACATCTTGCTGCAGGCCATGCAGGTTGTGGGATTGTCGTTGCCTGATCATCAGGCCAAGGCAAACGAACCACAGTTCGACATACTGTCCTTCGTCACATCCACCTCATGGGGAGACCACTCTTATACGGGGTCCAGCTCCTATCAGAGATCCCCCTCGAGTTCACCTAACCCATACTGGTCATCGTCGTCGAGCTCATCGAGCTCCTCGAACCCGTATTGGGGCCAGGGGCCGCATTCTCCAAACCCATACGCATCTACATCTTCTCCAGCGGGGGGTAGCCCTAACCCATATGCCCAACAATTCACTTCGGGATTTCATTCTCCACCACCGGTGGGCTTGACATCACCACCTCATACTTACCAAGCACCACAGTTTACCATGCCCATCTAACGGATGCCTCGATTGAAAGGCTCCGTAGGCGACGGATTAGACCGCTTTGCATTAGAAACTCCCACGGCCTGCCTAGTCGGATGGACAGCCGATGATGACTGGACGGCCACGGAGCATACAGCAGATTTCAAAGACACGTTGCCGGCGGGGATGGCATACATGGCCACCAACGCGCAAAGCTGGACACCGGGATATAGGCCCGATTCTCAAGCTGAGCTGTTGGACCAGCTGCAATGCATACGTCGCGTGTGCTGCGCGCAACACGAAGCTGAGGACTGGCAAGACCTGCTGGAGGAGATCGACACCCAGTCGGACATCCTCAGCGAGGGGGATATAAAGCCGGGTCAGACCCATGAACATGAACACTCCTTTAACGCATTTTTCGCGGATAGGACGCAGTCGTTCTGGGTACCCCAGCATGTTCACCCTGAAAGGTCGGCGATTATCGCGTCTGCCGAGCGAACACACCGAACAGAGGAGCCTATAAGCGTAGTCACCAGTGCTCTCCAGCTGGATGACATGGATATGACGGTGGCGAGCCCCGAGGTGTTTGGTCAGTTGGCGAAGAGCTCTAAGGAATGGGAACCCTTCATTGCTCACGCTATTGACCCGATAGCCAATCCTGAGACGAGAGAAATAAGAGCCCATAAGAAAACGATGACCTGGCATGATAACCTCCTGTGGTATAAGGGGGCAGGCGGTAAGTGGGAAAAGAGGCCTTCAAGGTGGACACTGTGGGTACCAACCCAGTTACGCAAGGCGATCCTTTTAGCTACTCACCGCTCTGCTCTCAACTCACACACGGAAAGGGATAAAATGTCATCGTTCATTTCACGCAGGTTTTGGTGGCATGGCATGCAGAAATCCATTGCCGACACAGTCGACACATGCGATCACTGCAAGCAAACCAAGACACCACACAACAACGCTCAGAGAGGCCTTGATGGCGAATACAAGCTTGTTGAGAACCTGTTCGAAACTTTGCATGTTGATTACGTAGGACCGCTACCGCGATCAGAGACCCACAATTATCGGTACATCCTGACAGCCATAGACCGCTTCTCGAATTATGTGTTCGCGGTACCAGTGGTGGAAAAGGATGCGGAATCGACATGCGAGGCCCTGTTCGTCCATGTCTTCCGATATACCGGAGTGCAGAAAAATGTGTACAGCGATCGGGGATCGGAGTTTACAAACGAACTCTCCGCTCGGCTGTCCACAGTGTGGGGCTTTAAGTGGAAATACGTAACTGCATATTCACCAGAGAGCAACGGCAAAATCTAGAGGGTCCATAGACCGCTCAAGGCCGCGCTCCAGCAGTATTGTCGCGATAATCAACACATATGGCATAAGGCCTGACCGTCTTTTGTGTTCTCCATGAACAACACCGCATCGAGGGCATTGGGCGGAAAAGCCACTGGCGCTTTCCCCAATCTCCTGGTATACGGGCAGCACTTGAGGATTCTGGAGGAGCTGGTGTTACCAAACCTCCCGGAAGGGGGCTTTTGGAGCATGATGAGCTGATGGCCTGTCGCCTACGAGTTATGGCGGAAGCCAGACACTACGTCATGAAGGCACGGGAGGCCGAAGAGGCTCACAAACAAAACCACCAGACGCCCAACAAAGTCAAGTATGAGTCGGGGGAATACCATAAAGGGGACTTAGTCTTCCTGTACGTACCCCAGGTACCCAACTTGGTTAGCGTCAAACTCTTTCGATGTGGCAAGGCCCTTACACTGTCGTAGAACAAGTAGTTGCTTTGACATACCGAATACAGGGAAAGGGTAAGACGCTAGTAGTACATGTACGGCGGCTGATGCGTTTTAACCCCATGCTGGATCGTAACGAAACGATGACGAAAGCGGTACAGAAGCTGGAAAACAGTTTACGTCCGCCGCCCAAGCGCCGAGACAAGACGGCCGAGGCGAAAGAGAACCCGACACAACCCTTGCCGGCCGAAGCCGAGGGGAATGATCCGAAAAATAACAGCCGAAGAAGTCGCGGCTGGACAAGCCGACACTTCCGAGGGGGACGTTATCGCGCCAGGACCGACCAACCACCTGCAGTCGGAGCAGGAGGAGAAGGTTGAACCGGTGCCGAGACGCCCACCAGCTGAATCAAAGCTGAGGCCGGCCGACGACGTGAAAACCATGCACTGGCACGTCGGAAAGATATACCTTCTTCGGCCACCAGAGGTACATGCCGGCGACGATTGCCTCAACGATTTCTTCCTCATGAAAGTGGGAGAATGGGAGCCGCAGACTCGGGTCACGCGCACAAGCAAGGCCATCAAAGCCGAGCCGCCCGTACTGCAGTTCTATCGATCACACCAGGACCTCGACAAGCCGGAATCGCGGACTTTTTATCCAGTATACCGCGACTCCAACCAAGTCAAAACGTTCTGGAAAGGCATCACAGACAAGTCCGAAGGCTACACGCCGTGGCAAATACAGGGGTGGCCTAGGATGGTACTGGATTACCCATTCGATCTACAACACGGTCGAATCCCCCTACGGGTGTGGGATGAAATAGTAGCCGAGGGCATAGCGACCCATTTCATCGGAGCACCACCAGCAGGCAAATAAAAGAAAGCCACATTGGGGCAGGCGAAGAGGCGCAAGCTAGCCTAGCTCAGCATGCCGTGTGACACCTCACAAGCATAGTTAACGCGGGTAGTATGCGAGATCCAAAGACCAATACTGGGTTAGCAACAGTAAGAAACTAGCCATAGGAAAGGGACACGGCTTTGGACTCCATATCTGTTAAAATACTACCTAAGTCCATTCTTCTTAGAGATAACAAAAGAGAGCCTAACATGACATGATACATGGGAAAAGACCCTGCCTTACCCTCCGTGAGGTGCGACGGCCCTGAAGGTATCTTGACGGGCTAGTAGTTGGTGTTCCACCAGGGGTCGGAATAGCTTCAGGCTAACCATGTTGACGCGCAGCAATGCCCGTTGATATGGTTGGCATTGCACATTATACCCACCTCCTCTCGAGTTGCACACCCGCCTCCCGCGGCAATGGCATGAGTGGTGTATGATAAGTTATTCCCCACAGAGTGTCTTAGATATTATGCTCGCTCTTGTTTGCTCTTTGTTTGGATGGAAGGGGCTCTAAGGCACCCGACGGCCCTACGTATACACATAAGCATATCTATACCATTAAGAAATATAACATGTCCCTATTTACATACCGCCGCAAATCGCGCAGTACGGCGAGGGTGGAACACGCGGACAGCAAAGATGACCGGGCATGGGTGCACCCGCGTTGTCACGATGTTGACCAGCGTTTGAAAACGAGCAGAGAGTCGAATACCGACACGAGAACAACACACACATTGCACATTGCTAGGTGTGCTTGGGCTGACATACAGATATATATATATATATATATATATATACATACATACGAACTCACGGAAGTATACGTGATATAGGCACCTGGCGGTGTATGTTTGGCACCGAACATCTGGTGGAGCAGTATCTGGGATTCCTCCTGGCGTGCGTGGCTTCGGTCCTGGTGATACTGATAGTACACATAGGATTACGGACGATCGCGGGAGAAGGGCAACGGCTCCCTCCATCCGCGCGAGATGGTCCGGCCGGAACGACCCCGGCAGCTAGCCCGGTGGCGGACCGGCGTCGCGAAGCGGAGCAGCTGGACGAACCAGACCCATCTGAGACAGCGAACTTCAGGTGCGGTCACATACATACCTCACCAGAGGGGACACCCTACATCACAATGACCACTCCGAGCAGTGGCGCAAACAACCTTGCAAGCAAGGGCGCACAGGGAAACGAAACCCTGCAGCGCAACCTTGGCGGACCAATACACCGCTCACACCCGCTCAACCTTCAGGTGGCACAACTCAGGCTAGTGTTGTGACCACAACGAAATCCCCACGGGGAAAAGCTGAAGTCGAGTCGGAGATGTTGACGACCCCTATGAAGTCATCGGCTGACGAGGGGGAGGCACCGACTGAGGACAGCAGTACACCTGCATCGCAACACACCGATGAGGACGTCGATCCCGAAGGGTTAAACACCCCTCAGCACTCGGGATTTGGGTGGATCCCAGAAGAAGACGAGAGCCTATATTATGGCAAAGAATTGAGCCTCACGCGGATGGACGCTAGGGAGGAAGCACGCTTGAGATACTGGAAGAAAGTCGGCGATGAGGATAGACTCAAGCCCGACGCTTACAGTGACAAGCTGAACCCGCCCGAAGAGAAGCGGCCCGATGAGCGGCCACGGCCCACGGACCCGGCGTACCAGCACCACCGCTGCCCGCCACCGGAGCCGACGGCACATTGGGGCAGGGACGAAGTATTCCCCGCGTACTTTCATGCCTCCGATAATATATTCGGAGTATACGGACCGATCGACCATCCGATATACGCATATTCGGAACGGGGTCCGGTACCGCCGCGAACGTGGAGGGTCGTAGCACCCGGAGTGCGTAGGCCATATCGCATCGACACGGAAACGATGTCGAGAGGTATGGACCTACACCTGAACCAAGACCCAGATCGGGAAAGGGAGGAGTATCTGAAACCGGTGCGCTACGCATATGACCCACTGACGCGTAGAGTACACCGGATCTACCCACCTTACCCAGATATCACGGATGCGGAGCGCAGGCTGCGGCTACAATGCCCGGCGCTCGCACACACAACCAACGAACGAACGTTCCCGTTCACACCGTCTAAGGAGCCGTACCGTATACGATTGGTGGGCAACCAGGTTAATTGGGTCCCAGACCCGCACTTGTTTGAGGCAAACCCTCGGAAGATTAACCTGCCGCCACCAAAGCCTCCATTCGACGAACGGGGCTTCTCGAACTACCTTGACAAAGCGAGGTACGAACCCACCGAACAGGACAACGTCCTGAGGGTGCAGTGTGAAGGGTCAAAGAAACGCGGTAGAGGATGGGGCCCGAGATGCTCGCGGAGATGGCACCTCACGGAAAGAGCGTATGCGTCACCAGAGCGATACGGGCCTCACCGATGTCCAGATCACGCATACAACAATGACATCGAATTGATATCCTGCGCACAATTACCGCCATGTTTCGGATGGGATGTCCCACACACATGGAGTCATCGCGACAACCCGTTACCGGGGATCGCTCGGTACAAGTCGAGGGATGAGGACCGAGTGAAATTTACCAAAACCCTGTTCGAGCAAGCCAAATCGCTGCGAGGATGGATGGGATTGGAGGACTATCAGCGAAAACACGCCCTCCGGTTCTACGGCATCTGGGAGGATCCGAGATGTCTGCTTGAACCACACGAGCTCAGAAAGTTGCAGTGGTCGCAGGAAGATATCAATTCTTACTACAGACTGCTCGAACTTTCGGGTATCCCATTGCCCGAGGAAGTCAAGGCATACCGAGCCTACTACCTTCGGAGCAAACATGACCAACCCTGGGACCTCAGGGTTGAAGAGAATGTACTCGCGTACTATAGGCAGGTCTTAGGCATACCCAAGCCTCCCCTCCCTATGTAGGCCGCGAGGCATAAGACGACGTATAACTGAGCGTTTCCGAGGTGCGGCTCGGCTACGGCAGCAGTATTACGTACGGTTCCAACACGAGCATCGGCTCGCGTGGCTGCTGACGATATACTGGCAGTTGACGAGGAGCGAGGACCCAAACACATCCCGCATCGCCAACCAGTTAGCCGATCCTGACGAGAACGTTCCGAACACATATCGAGGCCGCGTGAGAGACTTCGAACAATGGATCAAACGATTCAGGGCACAGGACACACTGGGTTGGGACAGACTTGTCCAAACCGATGAGTTCCGATGGCACAAAATAACTCAACGGCTGGATTATATCTACCACTTTCGACGTGCGTGGCCGTACTGGAGACAACAGTACGAATACCAGCTGGGGCAGATTATTGGCCAATTTGCCCCAGTCATAAGGTGTATCGTGCCACAGCACTCGGAAGTCGGAGAAGACTTGACCTGGTCGGAAGCAAGGGCTTTGAAAGAAAGCCTGGATCAGGAATTAGACATGCCAGCGGAAGACCAACCCGCAGTGACATGGAGATGGCAACCATCATCACCGTCTAGCGAAGAGGAGTTCATAAACTCCCTCGAGGAAATATACCTCGACGAATAAGCGTAGACGCGTTTTGAGACCCAGCCAATGGGATGTATATATATTCTTAGACACTTCTACCTTCGCCACAGCGAAGTAGATACTTGCCGGGTGGCAATAAGAAAATGTCTGCAGACAACCAAACCAAACAAACAACGCCGAATACGCCAACGGCACCCTTGACACTGGCATAGCGCCCGTTCATCCCTATGATGGACGAGGATGCACGGGGGTATTGAACAATTGAGATCAATGCCTCCCTGTATTCTCGGGATCACACATCCTTCGGACGGATTAGGGCCGAGACATATGCTAGGGACGCGGAACCTTAGAATTGCTCGGAGATTTGTTTCAGATCAGATACAAATCGCCCAGTAATGCTCGGATCACAGATCCTTAAGACAGGGAATGGGGAACGCGGAACCTTAGAATTACTCGGAAGTTTGCTTCAGGTCAGATGCAAATTGCCCAGTACTTGTCGGATCACAGATCCTTAAGACTGCGAAGGGATGGTTTGACAGCGACATGATCAGACCGTTGTACGTCTACGGCAGATCGCCATAGAAGAGGGGGAGGAGATAGTTCAAAATTCAAATTCAAATTTGAACTCGAAAATCTCCAAACTCAAATTTGTATTTTGTAAGCACCGGACGTACAACGGTGATGAAGAGCAAAAACTTAGCGGTCACACAAGCGACTCAATGGGTTGTCTCCACAGGAGCCGATCACCCATGAGGAAACAGACACGGAAAGTGCGCTCTCATTTGCCGATATTTACCAATCTACCCCTATTTACTACGGTTCCCGTATAAGACGGGGAGGGGGGATTGTAGGCGCAGATAGGTAAATATGCGACCTTTTCTTATACCCCTATACACAGTGATGTATGGAAGAGCTATATCTCTTTAAGATGTAGTTACGTCTGTTTTTCTTTATATACTTTTGAGCCGGTTGAAAACGATAATATTACGATTCATAACCGATACTACTTTTTTAAGCCGTATAATATTATCGTTAGGGGTGACAAATGGGAAATGCCTCTCTTTTCCCTTTTTGTTGCTTGGCTCTGACAGTCTCCTATATTTTCCGCCATACTGGTTTCCTCTTTGTAGAGGAGGAAGACTAGGTTATTATCAGAGTGCTGTGGAATTGGAAGGATAAATACCCCGGCTTACATTAAATAATATCTTTTGATTATAACCGACAAAACAAATGCTGAAAACCCTTTGTAATCACACTATTAGATAAAAATCGATAAGAGGCCAACTTGGGGGTGGAGTGGTAGACGAAGGGCGATTGATCAGACTATATATCTTGATAGGCACCGGGCATCTACCCGACCCCCAGACCCGCTGATAATTACAGATATTTGTATTTGTGATGTATATTATATTACTTTTGTTACTTTTATATATCCTGTTACGGACCGGAAGCGCTTCCAAATTTTAGTTTCATATTATGATCATATGTGAATATATATTATATATACACCGATGATATTATATATATTTTTCATATATTTATTACATATTTATGTTATTCAGTGACTTCTTTTGAAGTTATTATTATCATATCTCTGTATTCTTATATGATCCATATGTATGTAATTTTCACATATTTCTCTTACTCATCTGCGGCGAGACAGGGAGACTCGATAGGGAGTTAATCCTCAGGCTTCTCGTTCGGCAGGCCCGAATATATACATCACAGGTCCGGTGCCTTGTATGTACTCTAGTCGATACTACGTGACGTACTCGCTGTGGATAGGCCCGGAGGGTAGCCAGCCCCAACATTACTTCTCTCTCTGAGAGAGTGAGGGTAAGAGAATATGTTTTGAGTTTGTGTTTTCTGATGTTTCACAAAATAGTAATAGGAGACCGTCCGTAACTTAATATTAATTTACTTTGTGTCAGGCCCGGGGAGTGTTGGAGTCAACTAATAATTAATTAATAGTTATGGACCAGCCGTATCGGAGTAACGGTGTCGTTAGAGCCATTACTTATGATCCGGCCAGTCAAGTTACGTGGCGCGTCTGTTGGCGCCTTTTCTCATTAAAGTTATTGTAGTGTGTTGAGAGTGTAGTAGCTATCATAGATTGCAGCTTTATTAATAATAGTAGTCTAACAGATTCTCTGCACGACGTTTCGATTTCACTAACTAGTTTTCGAGATGATGCAGTGACTTTCGTTCAGAAATGACTTGAAACGATCAAGTCAAAGTTCTTTTTACACAATTCGAATTTTCCTTTCAAGTGGAAACTGCACACACTGAGTTATGTGTGCCCTGTCGACAGGTCGATTTGAAAGCACCTCCTACAAGGAAGGTACTACTCAACGACGTCTAAGCGGTGACATTAATTTCAAAAACTAGGAACAATTCAAAGCAGAAAAATTGCTGCATACTTCGTATTAGCACTATAGTGTAGACGCGTTCATGTATAACTTAAAGCTTGAATCCGGCTCATACTGATTCAAACTCATGAAAGGATAGCATGAGGATAGGATGAGATAGGATAGGATCAGACTAGTAGGATTATATAGGATAGTTAGGGTAGAATGGAATAGGGTAGGATAGGATAGGATAGGAGAGAGAGAGAGAGAGAGAGAGAGAAAGAGAGATTGATTTGCATATATATATATATATATGTATGTGTATACAGAGAGAGAGAGAGAGAGAAAGAAAGAAAGAAAAAGAGAGAGAGAGAGAGAGAGAGAGAAAGAAAGATATACATATATATATATACATATATATATATAAATATATATATATATATATATATATATATATATATATATATATAGAGAGAGAGAGAGAGAGAGACACACACACACAACGGAAATGCTGATGAGCGCACGGATAGAAAAAACATTTCCCTGGAATCTTTAATATACAATCACGATCAGTATATGTATGCTAGATACAAATATATGAAGGGAGAGAGTGCACTTCAGCCCCCCCCCCCCCCCCCCCAACACACACACACACACACACAAAACACACACACACATACAAACACTTTTCTTCCTGAGCTCCATCCTCTGCTTAGTCTTTTGATCTTGTTGTTGCTGTTGTTGTTTGGTTTTGTGTGTGTGTGTGTTTGTTTGTTTGTTTTTTTAGGCGGGGGGGGGGGGGGCTGGGCATTAGTCTCAGCTGACAAAACGAATCACTTCCTAGCTGATACAAACCTTACAAACTAGCAAATTTTGTTTTGTTTTCATTCCGTTATTCCGTGAACCTCTGGCCAAAATAATTCATGAGGCGATTTTTTTTTTTTTTTTTTTTTTTTTGAACGCAAAAATTTGCCGTGAGACAAGAGAGAGAGAGAGAGAGATCTTTTTGAACGTCATTTCCCGTGAGAATGGCTTTTACTTCTTTTCCTTCTTTCCCATCTTCTCTGCTTTGCTGCCTTGTTCTTTCTTCTTCTTCGTCTTCTGCTTGTTCTTCTTGGGCTTCGTTTCGGACGTCGACGTCTTGGCTTTGCTGCTGCTGCCTCCAGTTTCATTCTCTGTCTCCGTTTCCTACGCCACACATA
This sequence comes from Paulinella micropora, assembly GCA_019918135.1. Taxonomy (NCBI): domain Eukaryota; phylum Cercozoa; class Imbricatea; order Euglyphida; family Paulinellidae; genus Paulinella; species Paulinella micropora. Next base: position 41,945 of record WBZZ01002542.1, on the reverse strand, counting down.
AAACGGGAGGGAGGAAAGGAAACAAGGAAGGAAGGAAGGAAGGAAGCAAGGAAGGAAGGAAGGAAGGAAGGAAGGAAGGAGGAAGGAAGCCAGGAAACACAACGAACAATTCATTCTCTGTCTCAGTTTCCTTACAACACATAAACAAACAAACAAATCAAGAAACAAACAAAACAACACACAATACATACAGAAGTACATACACACACATACCTGCTCCTCCACCTCATCCTCCGCCTCCGCCTCCGCACCTAACCATATGTATATGTATATGTATATGTATATGTATATAATGTAAATGTCAACGTAAATGTAAGGTAAATGTTAATGTATGCGACATACGTATATACATAGCCATACATACATACATGCATGCATAGAAAGACAGGCGAACCTCGAGGTTGGTCGCACTCACAGAAATATGAATAGAGATAGATAGATAGATAGATAGATAGATAGATAGACAGATACACAAGCACACCTGTTTCGTGCTGCAATGCTGTCACGATGACTCAACACAAATATAAACAGAGATAAACAGATAGATGGAAATAAATAGAGATAAATAGATAGATAGATAGCAATTCAAACACACCTGTTTCGGGCTGTAATGCTGTCACGATGACTCAACACAAATAGAGATAAATAGATAGATAGGTAGATAGATAGAAATTCAAACACACCTGTTTCGTGCTGCAGTGCTGTCACCATGACTCAACACAAATATAGATAGATATAGATAGATAGATAGAAATTCAAACACACCTGTTTCGTGCTGCAATGCTGTCACGATGACGCACACAAATATAAAGAGAGATAGATAGATAGAAATTCAAACACACCTGTTTCGTGCTGCAGTGCTGTCACCATGACGCCACACAAATATAAATATAGATAGATAGATAGATAGAAATTCAAACACACCTGTTTCGTGCTGCAGCGCTGTCACGATGACGCCACACAAATATAAATATAGATAGATAGATAGATAGATAGAAATTCAAACACACCTGTTTCGTGCTGCAATGCTGTAACGATGACGCACACAAATATAAAGAGAGATAGATAGATAGATAGATAGATAGATAGATATCAATTCAAACACACCTGTTTCGTGCTGCAGTGCTGTCACGATGACGCCACACAAATATAAACAGAGATAAATAGATAGATAGATAGAAATTAATAGAGATAAATAGATAGGTAGATAGAAATTCAAACACACCTGTTTCCTGCTGCAATGCTGTCACGATGACGCCACACAAATATAAATAGAGATAGAAAGATAGATAGATAAATAGAAATTCAAACACACCTGTTTCGTGCTGCATGCAGTGCTGTCACGATGACGCCACACAAATATAAAGAGAGATAAATAGATAGATAGATAGATAGAAATTTAAACACACCTGTTTCGTGCTGCAGTGCTGTCACGATGACAAAGAACAGCTTGACCGACTTAGTCTTTGACAAGTTATGCAGCGAATAACTACACACACGATACACACATCGACAGCTTGAGCGACTTAGTCTTTGGCAAGTTATGCAGCGAATAACTACACACGATACACACATCGACAGCTTGAGCGACTTAGTCTTTGGCAAGTTATGCAGCGAATAACTACACGCGTTACACACATCGTTACCCGTCTTTCTGTTCTTTCTTTCTTTTTTTATCTAGGTGGAGAGGTACATCTTTCCTTCCCTTCCGATACACACATCGACAGCTTGACCGACTTAGTCTTTGACAAGTTATGCAGCGAATAATAACTACACACCAAACACACATCGACAGCTTGACCGACTTAGTCTTTGACAAGGTATGCAGCGAATAATAACTACACACCAAACACACATCGACAGCTTGAGCGACTGAGTCTTTGACAAGTTATGCAGCGAATAACTACACACGATAACACACATCGACACCTTGACCGACTTAGTCTTTGACAAGTTATGCAGCGAATAATAACTACACACGAGACACACATCGACAGCTTGAGCGACTGAGTCTTTGACAAGTTATTCAGCGAATAATAACTACACACGAGACACACATCGACAGCTTGACCGACTTAGTCTTTGACAAGTTATGCAGCGAATAACTACACACACGATACACACATCGTTACCCGTCTTTCTGTTCTTTCTTTCTTTTTTTAAAATCTAGGTGGAGAGGTGCATCTTTCTTTCCCTTCCGGATCTGAAAGACATCTAATTTGGGTCCTTGTTCATGTGGTTATGATGATGATGATGATTATGATCATTATTATTATTATTATTATTATTATTTATTATTATTATTATTATGATAGGTGGGGATGTTACATGTTTCCCTGCGGGATCTGGAACACGTCTCCTTTAGACAGGCGGGTGATTATTATTATTATTATTATTATTATTATTATTATTATTATTATTATTTGGACACCGTGATAGCCCAGTGGTCAAGTTCTACCATCTGGGCCCTGTCGCCAGTTCGATTCCCGTCGGTGCCACCAGTATTTTCATTGAACATACCGGTCCGTCTGGACCAGTATTTTCATTGAACATACCGGCCCGTCTGGAAGTGTTGGAACTGCCCTTGCGGGGGTGTCATTAGAGCTTATCGTCAATTCTTCGTACTCCCCTCACGGGTGAGACGATGGAGGCGCATGTGCAGAAATGCATCAGCCATTGACAGAGAAGCACTATTATTATTATTATTATTATTATTATTATTATTATTATTATTATTATTATTATTATTATTATTGTTATTAGGGAGTACATAGGCGATTGGTCCTTTTCAATGGGCTGATTGGTATAAAGCTCCTAGAGTAATGTTCTATGCCGTCACTTCCTTTATTCCAACGATTGGTGTGGAGACTTTCCTTATGGAATGGAGGACTGGATGCACATGGCCTTTTGGCTCAGCAATGGCAGGAGATACATTATTATTATTATTATTATTATTATTATTATGGACACCGTGATAGCCCAGTGGTCAAGTTCTACCATCTGGGCCCTGTCGCCAGTTCGATTCCCGTCGGTGCCACCACTATCTTCATTGAACATACCGGTCCGTCTGGAAGTGTTGGAACTGCCCTTGCGGGGGTGTCATTAGAGCTTATCGTCAATTCTTCGTACTCCCCTCACGGGTGAGACGATGGAGGCGCATGTGCAGAAATGCATCAGCCATTGACAGAGAAGCACTATTATTATTACTATTATTATTATTATTATTACTATTATTATTATGATAGGTGGGATGTTACATGTTTCCCTGCGGGATCTGGAACACGTTATTATTATTATTATTATTATTATTATTATTATTATTATTATTATGGACACCGTGATAGCCCAGTGGTCAAGTTCTACCATCTGGGCCCTGTCGCCAGTTCGATTCCCGTCGGTGCCACCAGTATTTTCATTGAACATACCGGTCTATTTCTGGACCAGTATTTTCATTGAACATACCGGCCCGTCTGGAAGTGTTGGAACTGCCCTTGCGGGGGTGTCATTAGAGCTTATCGTCAATTCTTCGTACTCCCCTCACGGGTGAGACGATGGAGGCGCATGTGCAGAAATGCATCAGCCATTGACAGAGAAGCACTATTATTATTATTATTATTATTATTATTATTATTATTATTATTATTATTATTATTACTATAGGTGGGGATGTTACATGTTTCCCTGCGGGATCTGGAACACGTCTCATTATTATTATTGTTATTATTATTATTATTATTATTATTATTATTATTGGACACCGTGATAGCCCAGTGGTCAAGTTCTACCATCTGGGCCCTGTCGCCAGTTCGATTCCCGTCGGTGCCACCAGTATTTTCATTGAACATACCGCTCCGTCTGGACCAGTATTTTCATTGAACATACCGGTCCGTCTGGAAGTGTTGGAACTGCCCTTGCGGGGGTCTCATAGAGCTTATCGTCAATTCTTCGTACTCCCCTCACGGGTGAGACGATGGAGGCGCATGTGCAGAAATGCATCAGCCATTGACAGAGAAGCACTATTATTATTATTATTATTATTATTATTATTATTATTATTATTATTATTATTATTATTATTATTATTATTTTTATCATCATTATTATTATTATTATTATTCAGCCCAATGGCCTCAAGGCGTTAAACTGTGACGCCAACTCATAACCCTTTGGTGGTAGATGCTGGAGAGGAGGGTCGTTGCGCGCGTAAAAGATCTTAAACTCCGCATATGGTGGTTGATAGCCCAGGACCCAGCAGACACCAGATTGTTATGGGTGGGGTTTCGAGGCAGCTCTAGCAACCGCGCTTGGTGTATGCACTTGCACATTCGGTGACGTCTTGCAAGAGGTTGCTGGGACTGCGGAATAACCTCGGCTTAGTGCAGTCTTGCCCTCAGGAGCTCCATCGGTGGCCCCGATCATCAGGCGAGAGACTGACACAGGGGGGT
>WBZZ01002542.1:30000-32500 GCA_019918135.1 Paulinella micropora | reverse complement strand
GTTCACTTGCCGGAGGCACCGGCAAGTACTGCCAAAAAAACAAGGAACTTTGGCATGCAGGACACTCCCCTAACGCAAACATTTGCGTGAATTCCAAAAAAAATTATACCAGCATCAAGATCGAGTCTGGGGATAACCACCCTGCCAATATGAGCTCCCAACTCCTCCTGGTTCCTACAAACCATGATTTATTCCGATGGGAGAGCAGAAAATAGGCTAAAAAACCAAGGAATTTTGGCATGCAGGACACTCCCCTAGCGCAAATATTTGCGTGAATTTCAAAAAAACTAAATCAGCATCAAGGTCGACTCTGGAGCTAGCCACCCTGTCAATATGAGCTCCCAACTCCTCCTGGTTCACACAAACCATGATTTATTCCGATGAGGGTGCAGAAAATATGCTAGAAAAACAAGAATTTTCGCATTCAGGACATTCCTCTAACGCAAACATTTGCGTGAATTCCAAAGATATTATATCAGCATCAACATCGAGTCTGGGGCTAGCCACCCTGCAAATATGAGCTCCCAACTCCTCCTGGTTCACACAAACCATGATTTATTCCGATTGGGGTGCGAAAAAAACAAGGAACTTTGGCATTCAGGACACTGCCCTAACGCAAATATTTGCGTGAATTCCAAAAAATTATATCAGCATCGACATCGAGTCTGGGGCTAGCTACCCTGCCAATATATTGCCAATATGAGCTCCCAACTCCTCCTGGTTCACACAAACCCATGATTTATTCCGACAGGGGTGCGGAAATTGGGGGTACACAATTTTCATTTCACCCCTACTCCCCAAACCCCCCACCCCCTTGACCAACACCTTTCAGGGATAATAACAAGGAGGAGGAGGAGGAGCAGCAGCAGCAGCAGAAGAAGAAGAAGAAGAAGAAGAAGAAGGAGAAGAAGAAGAAGGAGGCGGAGGAGAAAGAAGAAGAAGAAGAAGAAGAAGGAGGAGGAGGAAGAATAAGAGGAGAGGAATAATAATAATAATAATAATAATAATAATAATAATAATAATAATAATAATAAAAATAATAATAATAATAATGATAATAACAACAACAACAACAACAACAACAATACTACTACTACTACTACTACTACTACTACTACTACTACTACTACTAATACTACTACTACTACTAACAACAACAACAATAAGAACAAGAACAAGAACAAGAACAACCAACCAACCAACCAATCAGCCAGCCCAGCCAGCCAGCCAGCCAGCTAAGCAGCCAACCAACCAGCCAACCAGCCAGCCAGCCAACCGACCAACCAACCAACCAACGAAAAAATAGATCATTCAGCCAACCAACGAAGCAAGTAAATACGCAATCAGAGCACCAACAACCAACCAAAAATGGATCATTCGGCCAACCAACGAAGCAAGTAAATGCCAAGCTCATGATTTGAAAGCTCTTGGTTTGGGCTTTTGAACGATGGGCTTCAGTAATGTCATAGCAATACAATTGATGAAGAATAATGAGATTTATAACAAACCAAACACAAACAAAAACAACAGCAACAAAATATCAGTTTGCCGAGTAATTTGCGCGCACCTTCCTCATCGCCGTTGATGATGTAGAAGACTTCCGTCCTTTCTACCTAATGTAGGAACAACAACAACAACAATAATAATAATAATAATAATAATAATAATAATAATAATAATAATAATAATAATAGTGCTTCTCTGTCAATGGCTGATGCATTTCTGCACATGCGCCTCCATCGTCTCACCCGTGAGGGGAGTACGAAGAATTGACGATAAGCTCTAATGACACCCCCGCAAGGGCAGTTCCAACACTTCCAGACGGGCCGGTATGTTCAATGAAAATACTGGTCCAGACGGATCGGTATGTTCAATGAAAATACTGGTGGCACCGACGGGAATCGAACTGGCGACAGGGCCCAGATGGTAGAACTTGACCACTGGGCTATCACGGTGTCCATAATAATAATGATAATAATAATAATAATAATAATAATAATAATAATAATAAGAATAACAACAACTAGGGGCTGTGCCAACACCTGAAAGGATGGTTTGCGATGCGGTGAGTTCACGCAAGCCCCCCTTTCCGCTTCGCTTAATAATAATCATAATAATAATAATAATAATAATGATGATGATAATAATAAAAATAATAATAATAAAATAATAATAATAATAATAATAATAATGATAATAATGATAATAATAATAATAATAATAATAATAATAATAATAATAATGATAATAAATCGCTCGACCTGGTTTAAATTGCTTCGGTGACCCCCATGGCTTCGAGCATGTGGTCACTCAAGCCAAGGTCATGCACAGGAGATAGTACCTTACCTTATCTTACCTTGACCAAAGCCATGGCTTCGGTGAGTACGTACAATCACCCCGGAACCCCCCCCCCCCCCCCCCCCTTTCCCCTTCGACAGGGTACGTTCAATTGCAGGAGTGATGGCCATAGCTTCGGTGAGTACGTACGAGCCGGGATGGG
>WBZZ01002542.1:17500-22500 GCA_019918135.1 Paulinella micropora | reverse complement strand
GGCATTGTCGAGAACGGCAAGTGAGCAAGACGGAAAGAAAGAGATAGATAGATAGACAGATAGACAGATATGTATAGCTACTGTGTGTGTTTGTTTTGTTTTACTTCTTCCAGGTCCAATTCGCCGCCCAGGCCCTCCTCGTCTTTCCTCTTCTTGCTCTTCGAAGTAGCCTTGTGCTATTCATAGATGTGTGTGTGTGTGTGTGTATGAGAGAGAGAGAGAGAGAGAGAGAGAGAGAGAGAGATAGAGATAGAGAGAGAGAGATAGAGAGATAGATAGATAAATAGAAAGAGAGAGAGAGACTTTCCTCTTCTTGCTCTTCTGCGTAGCCTTGTGCTATCAGAAATCAATACAAGGGCTGTGTGTGTGCGATAGATAGATAGATAGATAGATAAATAGAGAGAGAGAGAGAGAGTGTGTGTCTTTACTCTTCTTGCTCTTCTGCGTAGCCTTGTGCTATCAGAAATCAAATACAAGGCTCATACATGTGTGTGTGTGTGAGAGAGAGAGAGAAATAGATAGATAGATAGATAAGTCCCTCCTCTTGCTCTTCTGCGTAGCCTTGTGCTATATCAGAAATCAAATACAAGGGCTCATACATGTGTGTGTGTGTGTGTGTGAGAGAGAGAGAGAGAGAGAGATAGAGATAGAGAGAGAGAGAGATAGAGAGAAAGAGAGAGAGAGAGTCGTTCCTCTTCTTGCTCTTCTGCGTAGCCTTGTGCTATCAGAAATCAAATACAAGGCTCATTATGTGTGTGTGTGAGAGAGAGAGAGATATAGATAGATAGATAGCTAGATAGATAGATAGAGAGAGAGAGAGAGTCTTTCCTCTTCTTGCTCTTCTGCGTAGCCTTGTGCTATCAAAAATCAAATACAAGGGCTCATACATGTGTGTGTGTGAGAGATAGATAGATAGATAGATAGAGAGAAAGAGAGAGAGAGTCTTTCCTCTTCTTGCTCTTCTGCGTAGCCTTGTGCTATCAGAAATCAATACAAGACTCATACATGTGTGTGTGTGTGAGAGAGAGAGATAGATAGATAGAGAGAAAGAGAGAGAGGAAAAAAAAAAAAAAAAAAAAAAAAAAAAAAAAAAAAAAAAAAAAAAAAAAAAAAAAAAAAAAAAAAAAAGAGAGAGAGAGAGAGAGAGAGAGAGAGAGATACATACATATACTACATTGCATACATACCTTTTTCGGGGGCGGGGCTGGCGACTCGGGCTGTCGAACAATTTGGTCAACGATGGGGAGCACTTCTCCGATTTCCTACACCCACACACAATACATCAACACATTATATATACACATTACATACAACTTTCGGCAGGGATAGGGAGCACCTCTCCGATTTCCTACACCCACACACAATACATCAACACATGATATATACACATTACATACGACTTTCGGCAGGGATGGGGAGCACCTCTCCGATTTCCTACACCCACACACAATGCAACAACACATTATATATATACATCACATACGACTTTCGGCAGGGATGGGGAGCACTTCTGCGATTTCCTACACCCACACACAATACATCAACACATTATATATACACATTACATACGACTTTCGGCAGGGATAGGGAGCACCTCTCCGATTTCCTACACCCACACACAATACATTAACACATGATATATACACACATTACATACGACTTTCGGCAGGGATAGGGAGCACTTCTCCGATTTCCTACACCCACACACAATACATCATATTATATACACATTACATACGACTTTCGGCAACTCGCCGATTTCCTACACCCACACACAATACATCAACACATTATATATACACATTACATACGACTTTCGGCAGGGATAGAGAGCACCTCTCCGATTTCCTACACCCACACACAAATACATCAACACATGATATATACACACTACATACGACTTTCGGCAGGGATGGGGAGCACTTCTCCAATTTCCTACACCCACACACAATACATCAACACATGATATATACACATTACATACGACTTTCGGCAGGGATAGAGAGCACCTCTCCGATTTCCTACACCCACACACAATACATCAACACATGATATATACACATTACATACGAATTTCGGCAGAGATTGGGAGCAACTCTCCGATTTCCTACACCCACACACAATACGTATGTATGTATGTATGTATGTCACCACTGTCGAGCGAGAAACTTGAGAAGAAGAAGAAGAAGAAGAAGAAGAGGAAGGAGAAGAAGAAGAAGAAGAAGAAGAGGAAGAAGAAGAAGAAGAAGAAGAAGAAGAAGAAGTAAGAATAAGGTAAGGTCAGACAAGATTATTGTCCCCAGTGGTGTCCTTGCCCTCCATATTGACAAGATGAACTACAATCATTATTAATATTATTATTATTATTATTATTATTATTTTGGACACCGTGATAGCCCAGTGGTCAAGTTCTACCATCTGGGCCCTGTCGCCAGTTCGATTCCCGTCGGTGCCACCAGTATTTTCATTGAACATACCGATCCGTCTGGACCAGTATTTTCATTGAACATACCGGCCCGTCTGGAAGTGTTGGAACTGCCCTTGCGGGGGTGTCATTAGAGCTTATCGTCAATTCTTCGTACTCCCCTCACGGGTGAGACGATGGAGGCGCATGTGCAGAAATGCATCAGCAATTGACAGAGAAGCACTATTATTATTATTATTATTATTATTATTATTATTATTATTATTATTATTATTATTATTATTATTATTATTATCATTTCTACTACTACTACTACTACTACTACTACTACTTCTACTTTTATCATCATCTTTAACGATAGGTTCAGAAACACCACAAAAAAGCAAACTACTCTTATTACACACAGATGGATGTTAGTATATTATACGGCTAGCCACGAATTTGACGTGTTTTGCGGGCGAGCCGGGCCGGCGATCCCGCAAAACACGTCAAATTTGGCGCACCGCATGTAGTTTTGTCGGTAACCTGACCACATTTTGTGGAGGTGACCGATAATAGTATATTATGCGGCGAGCCGATAAAGCGGCATTTATGGGTCGAGCCGGCCCGGCGAGACCCCATAAATTAGCAGGTTTTATCGGCGAGTCGCATATGTTCTTTTATGGGTCAGCTCTATCGAATTTATTACCCACAAGTTGTGCCACAAATATTCCGTATTTGCGTCATTTTTGTCAACGTAATTAACTCAATAATGTTCATTTGATGAGTCACTTTTCAACACCGCAATTATCGCTTTATAGGGTTGCTGAACCATAAATGCTAGTACCGTGGCATATCTTTTGAAGAGCTGTCGCTCCCCAGCCCAGTGTCGCAAGGGTAAAATACGCTTACGTGTACCTCGCCTGATAAGGAGATAGATAGATAGATAGATAGATAGACGCTTACGTGAACCTCGCCTGATAAGGAGATAGATAGATAGATAAATAGATAGATAGATAGATAGATAGATAAATAGATAGATAGATAAATAGATAGATAGATAAATAGATAGATAGATAGATAGCGCTTACGTGTACCTCGCCTGATAAGGAGATAGACAGATAGATAGATAGATAGATAGATAGATAAGGGCGCAATGCGCTTACGTGTACCTCGCCTGATAAGGAGATAGATAGATAGATAGATAGATAAATAGATAGATAGATAGATAGGTAGATAGATGGGTAGATAGATAGATAGATAGATAGATAGCGCTTACGTGGACCTCGCCTGATAAGGAGATGAGATATCGACTAATGTCAGAAAAAAGGAGCTTCTGATTTCGTCAACCAAGGAAGTCTGTGGGTAAAGTATTAACCCGATGCCCAGCTAAGCCGTGATGTTTGCACGGAAGGGACTGATACAGGCGATACCAAAGCTCCCTAGTACCAGGCGGGGCCAGGGCTCGTTCCATAAGCGCCCCTTGCAGAACGAGCCCACCTCCATTACAGAGGACCCAGTAAGCAGATGGAGTTTCGAGACTGTTCGACAGTCTAGTATAAACCGACAGAGCACTGTGGGTTTTATTCCGGGCTCAACAAGCGAGAAAGGGCACCCTGAGGGAACAGGATTGTGCTTCCCGTCGCTATTTCGGCATGTGACTTATAGGCGTATGGCTAGGCACACATAAGGCACCCCACCACGGGCCCAGCACACCCACACCATCCCCTAATTCTCTGTCTGTCGACAGATGGCACCCATTTCAAAAAACAAACAAAAAAAAACAAGCCCAAGGGAGGGTCAGTGACACCTCAAGTGGCCTTGGTTCACTCCGTGGAGTAAGTGATGAGATCAACTGATGAGAGATCGACTAGATAGATAGATAGATAGATAGATAGATAGCGCTTACGTGAACCTCGCCTGATAAGGAGACAGATAGATAGATAGATAGATAGATAGCGCTTACGTGTACCTCGCCTGATAAGGAGATAGATAGATAGATAGATAGATAGATAGCGCTTACGTGAACCTCGCCTGATAAGGAGATAGATAGATAGATAGATGGATAGCGCTTACGTGAACTCGCCTGATAAGGAGATAGATAGATAGATAGATAGATAGCGCTTACGTGTACCTCGCCTGATAAGGAGATAGATAGATAGATAGATAGATAGATAGATAGATAGATAAATAGATAGATAGATAGATAGGTAGATAGATAGATAGATAGCGCTTACGTGAACCTCGCCTGATAAGGAGATAGATAGATAGATAGATAGATAGATAGACGCTTACGTGTACCTCGCCTGATAAGGAGATAGATAGATAGATAGATGAAATATCGACTAATGTCAGAAAAAAGGAGCTTCTGATTTCGTCAACCAGGAAGTCTGTGGGTAAAGTATTAACCCGATGCCCAGCTAAGCCGTGATGTTTGCACAGAAGGGACTGATACAGGCAATACCAAAGCTTCCTGGTACCAGGCGGGGCCAGGGCTCGTTCCATAAAGCGCCCCTTGCAGAACGAGCTCCCACCTCCATTACAGAGGGCCCAGTAAGCAGATGGAGTTTCGAGACTGTTCGACAGTCTAGTATAA
>WBZZ01002541.1:92500-95000 GCA_019918135.1 Paulinella micropora | reverse complement strand
AATTGTCATCAAGTTCTCCCCAAACACGGGAAAAAATTTAACGACGGTTTTGACACAAAGACAACCGCATCTACACAAATTTTCGTGATATTCTTATCCAGTCTAACTTTAACTCAACACATAGCTTGCCACCCGTGAATACCTTTAAAAGGCTACTATGGCAGTAATCCTGCCTTCCTTTACTACAACCGGCTCGCAGGTAGACAAGCTCACTTGAACAATATTTTAATTATTATATACTTTCGTTTTAATAATGACCTTCGTGAAGTTAGTGTGACAGTTATAACTAGCTTTCCACAACTTCGTTATAACTGGTCTTTCCACAACTAGAAAGGTCAAAAACAAATACTACCGGTTCAGGTCGAATAACAATTTTAAACTGATCCAACCGAAACCACTTTCAAGTATTAATAATTTTTCAATAAAAGGCAAGAGGTGACCAGCTGTCCAAGTTGACAGCCTGATCCTCTGACTTACTACTAGTGTAAATTTAAAAAAGGATTAAGGTGCCATAGATGCTTCAATATCTTCCACTGACTCCACTTGAATCCTAATTTCCTTGATCTTGACTCTTCCTGAAAAACGCAGGAGGATGCCACTGATGGAGGATTCTGTGCCTGGTGTCACCCGGTTGTTCCATTACACTCCCGAGCACTATCTCGTCGTCCACGTCTACTGTAATCAAAACATTCGGGCTTTTCTCTCCTGCCTTGCATTCTTCTTGCCTTGGTTCCTCCCCGTCATGGTGCATCCTCACTGCTTCTGGTGGACCACACGGCTGTTCTCCTTCTCCTGTCGCTACAGACAGCGGTCGTATTAACAGCAGAGACTCCAGCAACATCTTCTGAAACGTGCGAGGTGCCTTGATTACATGATATGCCAACGAGGGTCATGTATTCAGTAACGAGAGGGCCAGAATTAATTAAGTTCATGTAGCTAACATTGCAATTACTTTTTGTAGCAGCAGCACAGGCTTGATCATCTACATCAAAACAAATTCAGAGCAGTGAACGTTAACACAAAACCTCCATCCTTAGACTGCTCAACTTGAGCAAAGCAGCAAAAATGTGAGGGTTCTTAAAATTTGCGTTCTGGGCGCTCAAGACCCAGCCAGTTCTTGCAGATAGAGTTGAAATATTCAAGTACTAAAAATGACTGTTTTATTAACTAATAATAATAACTGTAACGACTACTATAAACTGATAATTAAAGTAATAGTGGACATAACTGAGGAGGAAGGGTCTAATTACAAATGTCCAATGCTCCCCCTTAATTAGACTCCCTTACGAGTTAGTGTCCCACAGCGATCAACAATGACAACAGTAGAAACTAAAAAGAAATGAGCAAGTGAGCTATCCTACGTCTCGAGTGGAGTTCGGCAATATAGCAACACTGTAACTAATACTATCCCCTTGCTATCGGGTCACCTATCCTAGGTCCTACAAAACGTGAGCTATTGCTAAAGTGTCCACGAACATGCTAGTTGAAAGTCCACCGATGCTTCAGGCACCGGTCGCCACCACACGAATCCTCCGCCAGCTGTCGGGAGTTGCCCCTACGGGAGGGAACGGTCCCCGAGTCCTTAATCCGCCGCAACGTGCCGCACTCGCCTGTTGTACGGCTCCCGACGCATAGGCTTGGTGTAGATGTCGGCGATGTTATCCTCGGTTGATTAGCGGTGTACACTTTTGACAGGTACAACAGTGGTTTGTTTGGTGGTTGTTTTGAGTACTGGTAACATGACATTATGCCTACGGAGATATGGAACAGCTTCCACAGCAGCATAGACGCCGAAATCCACCATTATTACCCAGGCAAGTTGAACCAGCGTTATTTACCCAAGAACACTGCCCAGAAGGACCAGTTGCAGAAGTACCAGGAATCCAAGCTTGATTGGCCTGGGTTGAAGGAGACTGACATGCGAAGTTAACAAGGGCCATGGCGTCTCTCACGCGATTAAAAGTATTAATTTGGTTCATGTAATCAGCATTGCAAGCATCTTTTCTTGCATTAAGACAAGCGGCACTACCTAAAACACACATATGTAAAGCCTGTAGGGAGGCCGGGATGCTGCTGTGCCCTGAGAGGGGGAAAATGCTGGTTGTGTTGGGCACGTTGCGGCTCTCTTGCTGACCCCCCCCCCTCCACCCTTTTCTCTTTCACACTCTCGATGTTGAATTAGGTGCTTACAGCAGAAGAGCAAGATTGAGAATAATACGAAGAAAAAAAATCGCAACATCTTCTGTCGTACAAAGTTATTGAAACCAAGGGAGAACAAGAGAGAAAGAGCGAAAGGGAAAGAAAGAAAAGGATGACAAGATTTGAAATATTCTGAAAAAAAAGAAAAAAAGGAAAAAAAAAAAAAAAAAAAAAAAAAAAAAAAAAAAAAAAAGAAGCACGTGGACTATGAACCGTGAATATCAAAAAAGAAGGCAGATAGAAAGGACAAGAAAGGAAACTTACATTGGCTAACACTGCGTCCCTCGCGGTCAAAGTCGCG